>JAOWBN010018038.1:0-10737 GCA_028565015.1 Pinguicula moranensis
CATTTGTCCAATTCTTAGCCCAGTTAATCCCCAACCCCCACCCCCCACCCACTGCAGCTTCCTTCTTGACCATCAAACTGAGGCCTTCCACCGCAACTAAAAAGAGGAAAGGGGAGAGGGGATCCCCCTGCCTCAAGCCTCTGATAATTTTTGAATTCTCCAGAGCTGCTTCCATTTACCACAACTAATACATGAGAGTGCTTATACACTCTCTTATCCATTTTGACCCAAGTGCTGCAGAATCCAAGCTTTACTAGCATTGAGAGTAAGAATTTCCAATCAATTGTGTCAAATGTTTTTCAAAATCGACCTTGAGTACCACTGCCTTCTTCTTTCCTCTCTTAACTGAATCAATCACCTCATTCGCTACTAATACTCCATCTAGTATTTACCCTCCTTTAATAAAAGCAGACTGATTTTTAGATATTAATTTGTTCATAACCTACTGCATTCTGTTTGCCAAAATCTTTGCCAGAATTTTATAATCGCAGCCCACCAAGGAAATAGGTCGATACTGCTCTATCTTGATAGGATTCTAGATTTTTGGGATTATAGATATGAGTGTGGAGTTGCTCCATTTTGATATCCGGCCTTCTTTGTGGAATTCTGTTATAAAAGATACAAAATCATCTTGCATAATATTCCAGTGAGACTGTATAAAGTAGAAATTATATCCATCCGACCCTGGAGACTTCTGTGCTGCACAACTAAATACTATTCTTTTAATTTCCTCTTCAATAAATTATGCTACTAACATCTCATTATCTTCGGTAGAAAGTGTCCTTGTGGATGGAATGTTTAAAATTGGTCGCTACCAATTGTCTGATACATATTTTTCAGAGTAATAATTCTTGATTCCTTGCTTGACTTCAACCACCTCTTCCAGCCATTTTCCATTTATGTTTAGACCATTGATACTACTCCTACTTCGATTGCTTTTAATTCTGTTGTGAAAATAGCTTGTGTTTTCATCCCCTTCACAAATCCATCTTGATCTAGCTTTTTGCATCATCAAAGTATCTTTGTTTTGTACTACCTTCTGCCACTGTAACCATTTGCTCCTGCACTGATCCTTCATTAACTCTGTTGGCCAGTTCTCTTCACATTGTGCGTCCAAATGACTCAATTCCTGCTGCATCTTCTCAAGTCTCTTGTCAACTGCACCAAAAATATTTATATTCCAGTTTTTTTTAACTTCATTCTCATCAACTTCAATTTTGCATGCAGTACATAACTTTTATGTCCATCCACTTCTAATCTCTTCCATTATTCATTAACAAATTCCTGAAACCCCTCCTCTGCGTTCCACGCATTTATTGTTCTGAAAACTTTAAGTCCCCAATCTACAGGTTTGTTCATCAACAATAGTGGCCTGTGATATGAGCTAAGTAAGTCAAGTCCCTTTTGAAGTGAATATGCCCATGTGTTCATCCATTCCTTTGATAAAAGAAAGCGATCGAGTCTGCTACAACACTCCCCTCCTCTAGATATACATGTATACCTTGCCTTGATCATTGGTAAATCAGTAAGTTCTGTATCTTGTATGAATTCATCAAAGTCCCTAATCTCTGTCATTGGTGGTTGGGCCTTGCTTCTTCTTTCAGATGGTGATCGGATTGAACTTAAAATCTCCTACCACACTCCATCTTTTTTGTGGATGCAGTTGTAAAGTGTTAAGTAACTTAGATCAAAGATTTCTTTTCATTCTCAGTGAGCCCGTGGAGTAGTTATTCAAAATTGCCACACCTTGACTTGGTCTACTCCCCATAATCCTTCAACCCCTAGCATATCTTCTTCCTCCCAATGGTTAGTGATTTGGAAATTTTCAGACTCCATATAAATAAGATGCGTTCAGCACTTCCTCTGGCTTTGCTAAGTCTATAATCAAAGTTGTTGTTAGGCCACATTCTGCTACACTCACTTTTGTTTAAGTTTGCTAGTTTAATCTCTTGTACACAGACCATTTCAGTTTTCTGTGAAAGGACCATTTGTTTCAGATCTGACTTCTTTCTTGTAGTTCCCAATCCTCTGATGTTATAAGATATTATTCGCATTAAACAGTTGGATTTCTGGATACACTGGCATTATCATGGTCATGTTCGTACTTTCTGCTATCTCTATTGTACATTTCATTCAGCCTGATCACCATTTCTCCCTTTGAGGACTTGGGAGATACCCCCAACTCCACCGCTAGATCCATTATTGCCACAATTTCAGGAGATGTCTCAACATATCAATTACACTCACCAACTGTTTCAATGGTGGTTCTTGATTTCTCTGAATTTCTCGGGTATGCCACTGAAGCTTCTGATTTGGTGTTAGTTGCTCAGTAGCTCTGCACTTCTTTTTCCTTTTTCTAGTAACTGTGCTTCTTTATAATACTAGTTTTTTTCATGTCAATATAAACTATTTTTTTAAATGATGGTGCCTGATGATGGTAGTTAGGGATGATTATTTGAGAAAATGAAACAGGATTCTCGAATCCCAAGCTCTCAAAAATTTTGGGAGTTCAATTGTATGGTCCGTGAATGAGAATGACAATTCCACTCCTAAATAATTTTGTTCTGGAAATGGAAACAACTTATTCTCGGATCGAATCCCGAATGGCCACAAGGGATGCCTAATTGAGAAAATGGGATTCTTGAATCCTAAAATCCCAAACATCTCAGGAGTCTAGGTGTGCGGCCAGGGAATGAAAATGACCTATTCTTGGATCAAAATATCTAATGGTGGTGACCCTCTTTACCCTGGCTCTTCTATACGTATAGCGAGAGAATCCCATTGGTTACAAATTAAAAACCATGATCATGTTAGATACATCAACTTGATGCTAATTTGTGTTGCTGTAGAAGAAATGGGTTCTAGTGAGAAGGCCTCCTGCATCTCTAGAAATCACATAGACTACCATTGCGAATCAACTTCTTTCACAACAAATCTTTCTACCTTCAAACATTCCATCGAACATCAAGATATTATCTGACAACTATTGGCAATATGGTGAACCTCACTATCAGTGAACCTGACAACGACCTATTGCTAGAATCCAAATTGCCGACAAAGGCTAAATGACAAATAGTCTCAAGAACCAAATCCAAATCTCAGTTAGAATAGAACATATGACCCCTCAGCCCAAAGACAACAAAGCAACTAAAACAAAAAAATGAGGCAATCCAACTACATTCAACACCTCAGGGAGGAAACTACTTCTTCCCACATTACTAACTTTTTTGACTCATTGGATGAGCATCAGAAATGGACACATCCTTTTCAAAATTTGGCTTCATCTAGGACATACATCTACCCAAAAAATTGTATCACCTAGGTTGGTGATTCGAGTTCGTTAGATTTTCTCTATCTGAAAATTCTATATAATTAAAGAGGATTCTAAACGGCCTAGTGATCGGCACTTATAAATTTAATGCGACAGTGGTTAAATCCAGGTAAACATGGTTGCATATTAAGATAGGAACTGTACGCGTACCTCATCGGATGACACTACCAGTTGCACAACCCCACAACCTGCGCCTTCAAGTAAAATTGCAGTAACATAAATCAGAATGAAGTATACACCAAGGTCTTAGTAGATTACCTTGTTAAATGAGTGCTTAATGGGGGAACTAAGTCCGCTGACGGGAATAGAGAAAGTAGCAATTGAGATCCTTAGTGAGGGATATGGGGAGCAACGGTTTCACCCCCCAAGGAACTTATAAGTCCGGTTTATACCAACTTATAGATGCCCTTTATACTTGAATCTTATCATTCTTTGATCAATAAAAGTGCATTTTCATATTCATTTCTCATTTCTTGCAATGAGTTAACGAATATATCATGCGAGTGTGGAAAACGTAGAGAAATGATCAATGTTGTAAGGCCACAACCCCATTTTCATACAAGTTGCAACCCTAGTTGTAACACCTTCCAATTATTTTGGCAGGAAAGTGGACAAAACCCTACGTGAAGAAGAAGTATTGGATAGATGAATTTGTCCTTACTAAGGAGAAAATATCTATCGATGGCTTCTCATGGAAGCCAATGAGTTGCGACAACAAAATGGGAAGAATCCATCCATTCACACACTTTTAGATCTCGGAGAGCGGAGAAACAAGGGATGAAGGAAAAACGAGCTTTTATAAACTACACATCCTAGCCAAGAGAGTTTCTGAACTATGAGCTCTATCTTTGTTATCCTTTGGGAAACTTGTTTTTGACAATGAGCTAAGCCCCTATTCTAGGACATGATGTAGCCCCTACGTGTATTTTGTGTGGACTGACTTTAAATATTTAGTTGTTAGATGAAATATTTATGTTGCTTGCTTTTATTGCACTTCATTTCAAACTAGCATGTGATTGACAACCATGTGCTAGTACTTATGCTTGTTCAAAATTCGAGAGATGTGTACTTAGCTAGAAAATGGTAAAACCAACCTCAAGTACCTTGAACACAAAATTCGAGAGAGGTTTGTTCATGGAAAAAATGCCACTGTGTGCGAGTTCATAAGTCTCAAGCCTCTTGGTAGGTCGCATGAAATTCGAGATATGAGTGTGACCCTATTATATGAGTGTTTAGGTGAATGGTAGTTGCAACAACTAGTAGCGTCAGACCATTGGCGAAAGTAACCCCCTCTGTTGGGGAGCCGACTAAGGCAATTTGTATGGCATTGTAGACATCGGAGAGCCCACCGCCTGGTTTCAAGCGACCGACTGAAATTGTGCAATATGAAAGTCTGAATGAATTACAAAACAAAATGGGCTCGAAAATGACGCAGGACTTGCCAGCCAAGAATGTTGGGCTACCTCCAGAATTGAGCCATATTATTCCAAGAGTCAAGCCACCCAAAACATCTCAACTGCCGGACTAGGAAGAATAACCCATACGCGTTGAGCTGGCCATGACTCAAAGCTTAAGTCCATCTAATGGATAGGCCTCTTCCACTGCCCAAAAGACCACCTGGCAATACACAAGTAGGAAGAACCAGGAAATAGATCAAATAATCGAACTGGGCCTAAATTGCTTGAGACTACCATTGATACAGTCCACCTACCAAAACAATCGGTGAAAAAGAAGGTTTTGGTGGCGAAAAATACGGAGAAACAGAGAGATCAGATCTAAAAGACTGCAAACTACTACCGGGATATGGTGAGCTTCCTGAGAAATATGAGATGAGTTGACAGGAAATCAAATGCGAAATCAAGTTAGCAGAATAATCTCTAAACTCTTTACTAGAAAGTATTGCATGCTTTGAATTCAAAACATGAATCTATGAAAATAGTAGCAATAGGACAGGCCATGGAAATGAAATGAAATCCTCCGTCATCCGAGCTCATAACAATTATCGAAGAACTAGAAATTCATGATCGCAGCAGTATCGTGCTGATAAATAAGCAAACCTATGAAGATCACAACCTATAATGTGTGGGCATGGAAGATATGAGGAAAAGAATAGATATAAAAGACATGATTAGAAAGTAAAAACAACAACATCTCTACGTTCAAGAAACAAAAACGGACAAAATCTCAACCTGAGATTGTCAAGACATTCGTCCAACTACCAGGTTTGACTGACAAGCAAAAAATGCGATAGAAAATTCTGGAGGTGTGCTCTTTATCCGGGACCCAAAGACATTTGAGATGGAAAGTAGCCGTGAGGCGAATGAAACGTTAGCTATGATGGGGCGATAGCAACAAAAGAAATGTAAAGTCATGATTGTGAACATAACTATGGTCGGAACTCATAAGCATCCTGCAGCAGGGCCCAAATAGGCTACTGTGCATTTGCGTCGGCTTTAATGCTGTGAAAAATATGAAAGAACAAAAACCTTAGCATATAAGCTCAACTAGCGAAATAATAGATTTTAACCAATTCGTAAGACAAACAAAAATTTTGGACATTCCACTGCAGAGACGCCAGTACACATGGACAAACAAGTGGTATACCTCCGCACCTTAAATTGCTAAAATGAAGTAAAGGAATTTGAAACGTTTGTCAAAACAACATGGAACAACCACATAGTTATTGGGTGGAGCAGTTACAGACTGCATGAGAAACTTAAACATTTGAGATCAATGCTCCAAAGCTGGAATAAGAATATCTTCGATAATGTTGGTTGGAGCATAAAAAACAAGCAACAATCAATTGCATCACGTGAGGAGATTATAGAAAGAAGAAATCCGACATACCTGGGGCTACAACAACAAATTGCATACAAAAAAACGATGTTCAAGTATTATTGCTAAGACAAAACCGTATTTTGTACCAAAAATTCAGAGTGATGTGGTTAAAAGAAGGTGAAGGAAGCACAAAATTCTACCATGCGAGAATAAAAAAACATAGAGAGAAAAATGAACTACGAGGACTAAACATAAATGGTTGATGGAATGAAGATGTAACCGAGGTGAAGATAGGGATAAAAGAACACTTCAGGAAAGATTTTGTCGTGGATTTCTATGACTGACTCCAACTCACCAACCAGGTGCAGAACTGCCTAACTGAAAACGATAACAAATTTCTTATGATGCCATTTATGGAAGCAGAGATCATGAAGACAGTTTGGTCTTGTGCTTCAAATAAAAACCAGGGACCTGACGATTCTAGTTTCTATTTCATTAAGTGACACTGGGAAACGATGAAGATGAATGTCATAGCTTTCATTAAGCAATTCCATAAACTGTTAGCTGATAAAAGGACTTTTTTTTTTGGATAAGCCAAATTCATTGATAAGAGAAATATTTACAAGTACAGAAATGTGTGAAAGGAACAGAAGAAAAAATACATAAGCGCAATATACTAACCTATCAGGAAAAAACTCTGAAATCTAAAAGTTATCCTCATACTCCCTATCAGATATAGCTAAGGGTGATCTGGTACACGACTCACAAAAATAAATGATTGTTGATAAAAGGACTTAACTACGCATATATTGTGTTAAAGCCAAAGATATCTAGTCTAGAGAGAATAAAGCACTACCGATAGATCTCATCGGTTGGATGCGCCTATAAAATTCAGGCCAATCAATTTAGCTCAGTAATGGCAAAAAATAATCTTCATCTACTAGATGACATTTATCAAAGGTCGACAAATCATGAATGGCGTGGTAATTGCAAATGAGTTCATTGGGAAGATAAAACGCTCAAAGAAAAGAGAACTTCTACTAAAGGTAAACTTTTAAAAAGCTTTTGATTCAATGAATTAAGGTTTCCTCTTCATGATGCTGGAAAAGTTTGGATTTTGTGAGAAATGGTAGAACTGGATTGCAGAATACGTAACCATGATCACTGCCACAATACTCTGTCCCGCACCTCACTCCATGGTTTGTGGGCCGGACTTTCCATCCCAATATGCACATATTTTATAAAAATGGTAGATATCACGCACACATTTTTTACAAAAAAAAAAAATTGGCCCGCCGCATGCATGTTTTCATCCTGCAGTTTAGACATGTTTGCATATTTTTTCTGTATGTTCCGTGCCTAACCCGTTTGCACGTGAACATTTGTCTGTCTCTATAAACATTAACCCTTAATGGGTTTTTCTGGATAGGAAGGAAATCACGAATGGGAGGAAAATCACGAAAACACTGAAATGGGTTTTTAAAAAAATTAAAAAAGGTTACGGTAAACATTTTTTTGGTAATTATGGACAAAAATTGTTACCGTACCATTTTTGTATGGTAATAAAAATCTTATACCAAAACCGTACCGCAATACCGAAAAAAAGCCATATTAACAGTATTGTGGTATAGTTATCAACGATTTTCGGTAATAACAAAAATTGTTGGTAATTTTTTCAAGCCCTAGATGAACCCCCTTGCATATAGGCAAGCACAAATTACCCATGACTGATCTACAATATGATGATGATACTCTTCTCTTCTATCACGAAACCATTGAAAACGTACAAGTGATGAAGGGCATCCTTAGACTTGTAAGACTATGCAAGCTGCCTGAACCACCTCACAACCAAACTGTATTAAATTTGTCTAGGTTTGCCCCTTGATTCCAACCCAGGAAGAGCAGCAACATAGAGTCTAGAGATAGAAAAATTCCAAAAATAAAAAGATTAAGAGTTGGGAAAACACCTACCCTGCATTTGGGGGTAAAATCTCACTCATCAAGTTTACTCTCACATGATTGGCAATTATCCGTCTACATTCAAAGCACCAAAAATAAGTCACTTCCACCATATGGAGGATCCAAGCTAAATTCCTATGAGGGGAATGTCTCATGAGTCCAAACCAATACTGAATAAAATGGGACATACTCTATCAAAACATAAGTCAAGATGGCATGGGGATCAAGAATCTAGAAATATTTAACTTAGCCCTACACGAAAGAGGTATGTGGAAGATCATAATGACCTACTTAGTAAGACCGTACAATCTCTCTATCTGCACCCAAAAGTATTGGACAGAGACTGGACAACTATCACTGCTTCTGGTCATGCATCCAAATGGTGAAAAGATCTATACAAATCTGTGTGCTCGACATACTGGGTTAGTAGCAATATGTAAAGATGCATAGGTAACGGGGAGGATACTTGTTCTAGAGATCAATGTGGATGGTACTGGGATGCCCAGCTGATTTCTTGGATCGAGTGTACTCTATTACTACATATGAGAAAAACTCAATTGCTGCCAAAAGGTGTCCATAGAGCGAACAACTGACTCAGCTATGGCAATGGCACAAACCATTATTTGATTATTAATTATTACTAATCCCAATTTTAGTACCTATTATTGCAGGTATCGAGATTTTCCATGAACAGAAGGACAACTGGAGGTGCCGACCGAATAGAGAAAGTGACACATACAATGTAAGATCTGCTTATACCAACTAACACAGTTTATGGTGTTTTTTTGTGCAAGACAATGCAGTATTGGTAGCAAATTGGAGTAGAGGCTCGCAAAGGCGTATACAAGCCCTTGTCTGGCGTATGATCCAATGGAGGATTGCAAGTTTTGACAAGCTTATCAACCGGGACATACATACAACACATCTGTCAGCCTTAGGCTGGGCTTTTTTTCCAAGCAAAAAATGAATCCGTTCACCATATTTTCTTTGAATGTGGCAGAGTCTACAAAATTTGGCAAGCCCTCTACAAATGGCTCGAATACCACTACATAGGGAGTAATAATCCCCTTCAATGCTACCTTTTACATATGGGCATGATCCGTTTGAAGAAATGGAGTGAATTATGTAAGTCCTTTTGGTATAGCCTAGTGGGGGGACATGGAATTCTCGAAACAACTTTTTGTTCATGGCATAACTTCAAGCACTGAGCAAATATTGGAACTCACTAAAGTCTTTACATGGATCTTAGCATCTACGTACAATATATTAGATGCATGACTGATGCTTGGGAATAAAATACAGAATCCCCGCAAATATATTATATTTATATAGGCGTTTGGATTAGATGTAATTGACAAACTTTTGGCGAAAGAATAAAATAATTAAATTTTTGTGATAAAAAAGACTTGATGCTTTAATGTAAGATTATAATTTGACATAATATGTGGGACTCTTTGTAAATAGAATCCCTTTGGATAGTTATATTTCTACAGATTTTTAGAACTCTCTAAAATTATAGACGATCCTAGAAGATCAAACTAATTTTCCCCATCAATTACGGAGATGATCATATATGAATATAATACATGTGCGGAGATTCTGTATCCCCAAGCGCAACTCCTGCACGAAATTCTTTCTATTTCTCCAAGCTCTTCCCTTTTCTCTCTAGTATAACTAGCAACCTGAATAGGTGAAGCTCCAGAGGTTACTAGCCAAGCACCACACAATTGAAAGAGCTTTGTGGAAGAAAATATTTATCTCGTGACAATTTTCAAAGTAGAGGAGTAATAGCAGCTAAGTACCCGATTATGCCTTATGCCAAAACCAACCAAAAACTCTGAAACAACTATTCTTCGAACGCAAAGAGATTACAAACTTTGGGGGACACTTTGGCTGGCCTGCAGCTACACTGGCGCCAACTCCACAGAGCTTCACTATGCTCTACCATTTCTGGGAGCTAAACTCAACCATTCCAAAAGTATAAGTGCAATCTTCATATGCAAAACAAACGTCACCATCTACAAATAATAAACTTTGAATACACTTCCGTGTATGCACAAATGCATATCAATAACAGAAGAGTAACAATATGACACAAGAAACAGAGCAGAGCAGAAGTAACTGACAAATCATGTAAGTTCAAATAATGTTCCTCGTAAGATCAACAAACAAAGAAGAATCAAGCTAGGTATGATCTAAATCTAGAATCAAATGAAGCTTTTTTGCATAGAAGCAATTTCTTCAAGTCTCTCATCATTAGCAAGCCTCCTATTCTGCACCAAGGAACTTTATTTCAGAACAATGAAATATTTTAATATGTAACAAATGCAGCAGAGATAGCCTTGTAGAATTTCTATAGACTACCCACATAACTTAACAGATATTAGGCCTCTTATTAAGTTAGGTTAGGTAAATCTATTTAAACCCTCTACAACTTGGGTTTCTAATCCGTGTGGGACGGATTCCTCTCAACACTCCCCTTCAAGTCCAACTGGGCATACCCTATTGAGACTTGACATTGGGCCCCACCTCAGGGGCGCGCACTACTCGGCAGCGACTCACTTCGGCAGGGGGGCCGAGCCCCTCCGGGGTGCGCACAACTTGGCAGCGACTCACTACGGGGGGCTCGACTCCGGGCGTGCACCTCGCTGGGGCACGACCCACTACGG
>JAOWBN010018049.1:0-10736 GCA_028565015.1 Pinguicula moranensis
TTCCGTGTCAAAGCTCGAGTTTGCTGCTGCTTATCATAGACTCAAGGGAGCAAATGTGCTCTTGCCTTTTGCTTTTCGTTGTACTGGAATGCCCATTAAAGCCTCAACTGATAAGTTGACTAGAGAGATTCAGATGTTTGGGAATCCACCCGTGTTTTCAGTAGCCAAGGAGGAAAGTGATGAGCACGAGGGAAAATCGGAGGGTGAAAGTGAAGGGAATCAGACTCAACCGGGTGCTAAATTCAAGGGTAAGAAGTCGAAGGCTGTTGCTAAGACTGGTATTGTCAAATTTCAGTGGGAGATTATGCAGTGCTATGGGTTTGTCTGATGAGGAGATAGCGAAGTTCACAAACCCATATCATTGGCTAACCTTCTTTCCTCCTTTGGCTATCGAGGATCTGAAGGCTTTTGGATTGGGATGTGACTGGCGACGAATATTTATAACAACTGATGTGAATCCATATTTTGAAAGACACCAAAGAAAGAAATTGGGTATAGCAGGACTTGATTGGGAACAATATCTTTAATCTATCAGCACGGTAGAATATAAAAAAACACAGGACATGAAGTTCTAACTGGAACTTGATCTGTTCAGACGATGCTTGTGAGTGATGAATTGTACATAGTCCCTATTGCCATTTGCCCCTACTTGCATTTGACTGAAGAACGCCATCCGTTAGCAACGAGTTAAATGTTATTCGGGAATCTGACAACGCCATGGCCACCACAAGACTGATCGACAAAGGAACAGGTTTCAGCTCAAACTACATTCTATTCAATCCCTCAACTCACTGTAGATATTGCTGTAATGCGCAATGAGGGAGATTCCTTGAACTGCCTAGTGGAGTAACAAGACAAGTTAATCACAGCCATGGGAGGAGGAGGATCAGGAAAATTGCCCTCCGGTCATTTTGAAGTCCTTGAATGGGAAGGAAATAGTAGCAGCTTGGCTTTAGATTCAGTCGAAGTTGTTGCACTTTAGTCCCCTTAAGACTGACTGCTGGAATATAATAGCTAAAAGATACATATTGTGATGGTATAAAGAAATGTTAACTTTCTATTTCTTTGATGATATTGTGCTAATTAGGATTATTCTTTTGATGAAATTGGAGAAAATGAAGTGGACACAGCATTTGAGCAAAGTATGAGTTACTGAAGAAATCTCATCATCAAAATAGTTCCCAGTCATTCTTATAGGTACAATACATAAATGATCTTCCAAGCATGCCTTACTTCTAAAGTACACATTCCTAAGTAGGAATTATGTGTTTTTTGAGCATATAACTCCAATAATGAAATGTATATTTCATTATCGAACGTTTGTTAAATCCATAGAATTACCTCTCGAGGGATAACCTTCCTGTCTGGATTTCTCTCAATTTCATCTCTTTCCATTTTTTTGATTTTTCCACATCCGATTGCATCAGTGTAGAAAATGAAATATATGTAAAACTAAAAATTTCTCATGCCCATTACTTTGCCATCCATGACGAAAATCATATCTGACCAATGGGGAGGAAAATGAATCATGGGACGAAAATCAAATATGAACTCCTCTTAAACAAAACAAACCGGAGGGAGGATTATATTTAAGAAATTTTTGAAAAAAATACATATTGATAAAATTACAAAAAATAAAAAGAAAGATAGATACATAATTGAAAATTAGGCGGTGAACCTTCATGCTTGGTACCAATCAAGATGATGGGTTGTTCTTCGAGGTTTCTCGGGATCTAGAACAGTAAACAAACGGGAATGGAGAGAGAAAAACTTATCTATGTAAACAACGAGACATTTTGTGTGTATTTATAGACAAGATTTGACTAATATTATAAAATGTACCAACTCAATCTAGAAAATAGTAGAAAAGCAACAGTGAAAATGTAGAAATGGGAGATTCCACATTTTTACATAGTGCTTAAAGCTCAGTTATAGATTTTGAAAAGAAGATAAAGTTTTCATTGATAAAAGGTTGAATTTTGGTTTATAGTGGAGAGTTAGTAGGCGAAGATTTGCCATTTTGGTGCAAGTTAAGCCTTGGTTGGTGTATTACTAAGCCTCGGTTCTTGTATCAAAAAGATTCTTTTCTCACCTTGGGGAATGTATAACTCAACTGGTACAGAGGTAAATTGAATTGTTGCCTTCCCGCATTCATTCTTCTGCAGCTATAGAATAGGAGAGGGACCCGAAAAAGACCCAACATGTAATCAATTAAAGGTAGAAACTGGGAGTGATGGAGCAATGAAGCGGAACTTTTTACTACTGGTAAAAAAATTGTTGTGATTCTTTTACTGAAAGATGGATTTTAGATCCGAAAATTAGACATGAAGAGGAAGAGGAAGGGGATAAAAAAAAATTAAATTTTTTTAAAATCGATAAAAATGAAAATTGTGGGCATAGAAAAATCTTCAATACAGCAAACAGAACGCAGCAGCAAATGATCAATGCAGTTAGTTCATCACATCCATTGATACATTAAACATGCTCCGAAGTCTTAAAAGTGCGATTACCGTTCAGAACCCAAATAACTCTTGATTCCTCAAACAACAATAACGCGGACAAAAATTCATGCTTAGTTTACATGTATCCCCACAGAGAATCGATATCAAACCAAAAGAAACCTGGTGATTGAAGGATGCTCATAGTCAGGAATCAAAGCCAATGCCATAATGAAGTCTTGGGGTGAAGGTTTCCAATTGGTTTTTCAATAATCCATCTCTGAACCCCTCTCTCGAGCTCCATTTCTTCCATCACTAATTGCGAACTAAACCAACTGCCAACGGCTCCATACTCTGTTCCTGGATTAACTGACAATCTCCACGATCATTTTCTATACTAGGAGTGATCCATCCTTTGATACTTCATCCTTCAATTTCAGCAGGAATACCCAAACATTCCAGTTGAAACCAATGTGTCAATAAGCCTCAGAAGTTGGGAAGTAGCTGGAGTCTGCGATCTTGAAAGAATTTGCAACGGCTTTGGCCACTTGATTCAGTGTCTTCAGTCTTTCTCTTTAATGGTGTGAAACCATTAACAGCTGTTAGTTTCATCTGCCGTTTCCTGCTGCTTCCATCGCCATGCTTGTCGATGGCATCCGATACCCTATCAAAACATAGGTACAACAAACAAACATCATACGATGGATATATTCCATATTTTGCATCATTAGACTGACTAACCATGGTACTTCAACGAAGTCTTTGGAATAGGCATTGCAAGTTGCCCAGCTGAAGCGAACCAATGTGGGAAACCCGAAAACCGAGTGCGTGTGATCTTTCAGCCAGGACTTTGTCTGTGGATCTGTAGAGCAATAGCTAAGCAAGTTCAAAGAGAGTTGAAAAATTCTTTGTAATCATTAATGTTGAGAAGGCTAAGATCGAAGTTACCTCCAGGGTAACCAGACCCAAAATTTCTATGCAGTTTTTTCTGCAGTTTCAACTAGTGCCCAATCCAGCAAAGCTCTATCTCTTGTGACCAGAAAGCTGGAATCTTGAATACATTTGACACGTGCTTCACTTAAGGAGCAGTCAAGTAGAGACCAAGAAAGACAGCAAACTATCCATAGTACATAGATCTATTGCAAGGATAGGAAAGGAATGCTGCAAACAAAATTTATGCTTCTTTCTCTTGACAAACAGGTCAAGTGAGGGAGAAACGTTTCACCACAAAGACAGAAAAGACTGGATTACCTTTCCCACTATGCTTGCACCACTTACAACATGATAGAGACTGTCGGCTTTCTTGGAAACTACAAATTTCATATCACGAAATATTTGAGAAAGCTTTGCTCTATACTTTTCTGCATCCCCGACAGTATCCAGATAAACCTGGACCAACAGGCATGAAGAGTAAGACTGGTGTCAAAAGGATGCAGACGCTCATTCAAAAGATTGTTAAGAGGAAGAATAATGCATGCCAAAACGAGACCTTCACCGTTTCGTAGAAACAGATTGAACAAACTTCTGTCAACGCAAGAGCCAAATAAAGAGCATAATCAGAAGTTTAAGAAATATTAGGTAACAAAATATACATTTCATTAACCAGTGGTGATGTAGTCAAATGACTAGAGGGCCTCCGAAGGACTTCTGTAAATATTAGGTAACAAAATATGAACCAAATGGTTATCCACCCAAATGCAATGATGGCAATTGACATTTACAAACAATGAAGTTTAAGGAATCCAATGTTCATCAAGACTGACGTAATTTAACACATGACGGCAAGTAAAATCTGCATCACAATTCATTAATATCAAATCATGGGAAACAAAAGGAAGGAATCAATTTGAGAATGATGTTAGTCGAATCCCAATAAAAAAAAGGATATTAGTCGAATCATTTCAGCTGATACGAGTTGGCAACACATACCCACACCACTTCTTCTCTTCGCTTTCTTCAGCAACGGAATCACCAGGATTAATCTTTTTGGCCAGTTTATCAATTATATCTATTGTGGAAAAATGAATAAGAGAGTTAGTCTTGGTCACCATCAAAGTCAACAACCAAGAAATGGCAGAATAAGAAATGCTGAAAAAAAATCACTATCTAAATTAGCAGAGAATCCTACGACATTCACGCATGTCTGCATCATGTGATTGTTAATTCTACATACTCAGTAACTGATGAATCAACCATTTGTTCGCCATCAACCATCAGTATGGGAACTTTCTTGTAGTCAGACCACTTAATTTCATTTTTGCTGATAGGATTGACCTCCACAGTTTTGTACGGCAATAGTCCAGGAATGCTGAAATAAGAAGCATTATAACATAACATCAATAACTGTAATTCCGTACTTCTTCCGGATTAACAACAGAACAAACTAACAGCGTTCAATGAATAATTCATGCCTACAATTTCTGCCTCATATAATATTATAATGTAACAAAAAGGAGAGCTAAGACGAATCCATCTTCCTCTTCAGAGCATTAAATACAGTATGCGCACTGAGGACCTTGTTACAGAAAGGGCATGCCTCATATTGATACAAACGACGTCCTTCGGACTGAATTTCGGTTGCACGGGCTCTTTTGCGTGGACATCTTCCACAAGCGTCGTCGCCGTCGCGGAGAACTACTGGTTTGTATCGAAAAGTTCAGCTGTTATTCGATATATTTTGTGTTCATGATGTATCTCCTTTACTAGGAGTTTAGGTAAGGTAAAAGGTGGATCATGGATTAGGAGATCTTATTTGATAAGGATGTGATTCTTTATTTTAGGGATAACTCCTTTATAGTTAAGTTGGATCTTCTACTCCGTTATTCGATTAACACTACCCTCAAATTGTATTTGAAAACCTTCAATATCTAACTCGTTAGAGTGTTCGCGAACGCCTGTTTGGTAACTGTCTTTGTTAGCATGTCGGCAAATTGCCCTTTTGATCTCACAAACGAAAGACAAATAATCCCTTCTTCAAGTTTTATTTTGATAAATGACGATCCACCTCAACATGTTTGGTCCGATACTGTATTGAATTTTTCAGATATGCTGATAGCAGCCGGACTATCACATCTTAGCGGGGATGTCTTGGTAATGGGTTGCCCAATTTCGCCCATAAACTCGGCTTCTACACTTGATAGTACAACTACTTTTTATTTTTTTATTTTTCCACATGGCCATATTTCCTCCAATTAACATAAAGTATTCTGTAGTGAATCTCTGATCCATGGGATTGTCTGCCCAGTCTACATCTGTGTAGCCTTTAATATTCAAGTGTCCATTTCTTTTGAATTGTATCCCTCTCTCCAATGTACCCTTCAAATATCTAACAACTCTGAGAGCGACTTCCCAGTGGTTTGCTTGTGGTCTATGCATAAACTGATTGATCACTCCGGCCGCATATACTATGTCAGGTCGAGCGTGTGCCAGGTAGATGAGTTTTCCTACCAAATGCTAGTACTGTGTCTAATCAACTACTTTTCTCCCTCAGTCATCTGCAACTTTTGTTTTACTACTGCAGGCGTATTGGCTAGCTTACTATCTAAAAGTCAATTTCAGTAAGTAGGTCTAGGATATACTTTCATTTTGACATAAAATGACTGTCAGTTGTTCTTTGAACCTCTATTCTCAAGAAGTATTTCAGTTCGCATAAATCTTTCATTTCGAATTCACTGAATAGGTTCCTCATAATCATTGTCTGTGATTACCATATCGTCAACATATATAATTAGGCAAGTGATGAGGTCTCCCTTTCATTTTATAAACAGAGTATGATCTGAGTTGCTCTGTTTATACCCATATCTTGGCATAGCGAGGGTGAATATTCCAAACCATGCTCGATTGTTTCAATCAATATAGAACTTTTTGTAACCTGCATACATGATTGTCTTGAAAAATAGTAGCAAATCCTAGTGAGGCTTCCATATATAATTCTTCCTTTAAGCCTCCATGAAGGAAAATGTTTTTTTACATCAAACTGATACTGGGGCAAGTCTAGATTAGCTGCAACAGAAAACAATACTCGAATGGTATCAATCTTTGCATTTGGGGAGAAAGTCTCGGAGTAATAAATTCCATATGTCTGAGTGTATCCTTTGGCAAGGAGCCGAGCTTTCTAGCACTCTATAGATCCATCAACCTTTCATTTAATTGTAAACACCCATCGACATCCTACAAGCCGCTTGCCTGCAGGAAGTTGATAAGTATCACATGTACCATTCTTCGCCATAGCACTCATTTCTACCTCCAAAGCCAGTCGCCACTCAGATTGTTGTAAGGCCTCATTAGCTGTTCGTGGTAGCTTTTCTGAATATAGGATTGCAGAGAATGTTGTAGCTATACTCCCCCTGACCATCTTACTCACAGGATATCATGATGATCCTGGGACACGGTCAGGTTCATACCGTCTAGGGGGAACGCCAAGAGTACTCTTGGGTGGCAATTCTCGCATCAGCTGTATAGTCTCTGTGATCACACACACCTATCTTGTCGAAGACAACTGCATTGATAGTATTTTCAAAAGATGGAGGCAACAAGTCATGTGTACTAACCTCAGGGATATCGGATCGAGGCGAGTGTGGGCTAGTGTTGACTAGAGTGGTGTCCTATTCTATGTCAACAGGGGGTAGCCCAATGGTTTCATCATCTGGATCTTGTGGGACATCAACAGGCACAACTGATTGCGACACAACGTGTATGGTGGATAGTTTTACTAACCAACTCAATGGATCTGGATCAAAAGTCTTCCATCATTGACAATTGAGTTGAGTATAGTAGTATTCCGTTTCAAGGAAGTCAGTTCCCATAGATACGAACATGCGATGAGATAGAGGATCAAAACATTTATACCCTTTCTTCTGATTTCCATAACCTCGGAAGATACACTTAATGGGACATGGTTCGAGTTTCTTTCGATCAACCTACAGAACATGGACAAACATATAACACCCAAAACACAAGGATGAAGTGTCAGGATCTCGGATTTTGGGAGCAATTTTGTCACAGTTTGAAGGAGGTTTAGGTTGAGAATTTTGGTTGGAAGGCGATTAACCCAGTAAACAGCAGTAGAGATAGCGTCCGTCCAAAAACTTTTAGGAACATGAGATTCGATCATAATGGTTCTAGAAATCTCTAGAATAATTCTATTTTTTCGCTCAGCTACCCCGTTTTGTTGTGCAGTATGGGCATAGGTGGTTAGGTAGACGATGCCTTTAGCTTGAAAGAATTTTTTCATGGTTTGATTGACATACTCCCCTCCATTATCGACCTAAGAATCTGAATTTAGCCCCTGAATTGAGTAAAAACCATAGTATAAAACTCAATGAATTTTCGAGGAATCTCAAACTTATGCTTTAGTAAATAAACCCATGGCATACGAGTGCAATCATCAATGAATAGAATAAAGTATCAAAACCACTGGCACGTGAAATAGGGGCAAGCCCCCACACATCAAAGTGAATCAATGGAAATGCACTAGAAGAACGAGTGTTTGACACAGGATAAGAATGTGACTTTTGGACAAAACACATATACCACAGTATGGTAAAGTATTATTCCTAACGAACTGAGAAAATAAAAGCTTTAAGTAACCAGTAGAGGGGTGTCTGAGGCATTTGTGCTACAACCAGGCCTGCCTATTGACCGTCCCGTGATCCGGCATACAAGTTTCATGTTGAGCTACCTCATCGACATAGTACAACCACTACGTTCAGTATCACACCCAATGATCGCTCCCCTTCAATTATCTAAAAATAAGCAAAAGCTGGTGTACATCAGTGTAGAACAATTCAATTCTTTGACCACATGATTAGTGGACAGTAATTTGCATGAAAGTCCAGGAACATATAAACAGTTAGGTAATTCGAGAGTAGGAGATAATGTAATAAATCTTGCACCTTGAACTGGAGCAAAATTTCCATTAATTGTCTGATTGCAAGATCGTTTCGGAACTGTTAGTTCATGAATATCCCACGGATCATTAATCATGGTGTATGTTGTTTCGCAATCGAATATCCAGGGCTTGGATTTAGTAACTGTTGGACGGTGAGCACCACAGGCTATAGTTTTTGGTTCACCAAAGCAATTGGGGCAAGACAACTGTGGGTTGACAATACTGGGTCTATTTTTTATTTTTCCAAAACATTGGGGCATTTCCAAAAATTCACGTTAAACTGAAGGGTTGGATTCAAAATTGCCAAATTTGCTGGTTTGAATAGTAATTCCGCAGAGTTTGGGGGTCGGAGTGGAATACCAATTTTTTTATAGGGCGATGCTGCAAAAAATGGGGGACCAAACTGCAATATACAAGACTTCAAAGGTTCGGTCAACAAGGGTTTTCCCAAAATTAGATTACCTTCTCCCTCTCGATGTAATCCGTCATTCTCCGTCATTGGGATTGCAACAAAGAACATCCCTAATGTGCTGCCACTATCACCGGTGTTGGCAACCATGGTGTTACCCAGTGCGGTGCTAGGCACGCCAGGTTTTGTCCCTCGTTTCTTCACGTTGGGCCACCACTCGGGGTAGCCGATTCATTTGAAGCATCTCGCGAGTGTATGGTCGGGCTTCTGGCAATTCATGCACCACATTGTTGGTTTATTCATGCCAGTGTCCTTTGAATTGTTCTTCAATTGCCCTCGATCAAATTTTCCTCGCACGGCCAACCCATTGCCGGTGCACAAGAATGTGTCCCAATAATTGGTCATGAATATCCCAATTTGGGTAGCCTCTTGACGAACAGTCACATAGGCAGTCTCGGACAAGGGAAACGATGAGTATGTTGCACATAGTCGAATTTGTCATTGATACCTTACAATAACTGGAACAATTGTGTTTCCTGGCGAAGCTTGTTGAATGTTTCAATGTCTAGAGCACTCATCATTGGATTAGGTTGTCTCTTTTCAATTTCATGCCAAATTCTCTGTAAAGTGCTAAAACTGTGATGTTATTCAAAATTCTACATCTATCCTCATAAATGAAAGCCCAACATCCGAATTCATCCCACAAAGAGGCCTCAAACAATGTGATCCCTTGTCACCTTTTTTATTCCTCCTAGCAGCAGAGGGGTTCTCTGTGATGTTAAGTAAAGCAGCTGAATTGCAAAAGTTCAAACCAATTCAAATTGGCAGAGCTAAGGTAGGATTATCACATCTTCAATTTGTTGATGGCACCTTGTTGTTTGGTAAAACTTCGTGGGATACTATCAGAACTTTCAGAGCTACACTGCAAAACTTTGAGCTCCTATCTGGCCTCCATGTCAACTTCATCAAAAGCCATCTCTATGGAATTAACATCCAACAGAGTACTCTGAAGAATATGGTTGCTTATATGAGATGTCAAGTTGGGCATTTACCAATGAATTACCTTGGTATGCCTGTAGGAATTAACCACCATTGACAAAAAGCTTGGATACAAGTTTTGGACAAGTTTGAAAGGTCATTCAACTCGTGGGAAAACAAATACCTGACTGCAAGGGGTAAGTTGATTCTAATTAATGTAGTTTTATCTGCCCTCTTATCACATTACTTGGCTTTTTACAGAGCTCTCCCCTGATTATGAAGAAAATTACATCAATCCAGAGAGCTTTTTTTGGGGAACCACTAAAGAGAGAAGGAGAATGTGTTGGATATCATCATGGAGAAAATAGCATTGTCCCAAGGTAAAGGCGGATTGGGGATCAGAAGCATAAAAATCTTTAATATGCCTAGGCTACAAAAATGGGGAGAATGAATCCCAACAGGTAAACCAAGTCTGGTCATTGATATTCTGAAGTCAAGGTACAACACTGAAGGATGGTTAAAGGTGGGATACTTAAGAGAATTAGACAAATCCCAGCAGCAAACTGAAGCTGTCAGAGGGCGCAGAAGGGGAGCAATGTATCTTCTACTTGGTGGAATGAGATCCAAGAGGTTTTATCTGGGAATTGGTTCACTGATAATGCTATGATCTACCTTGGTTCTGGGCAAGGAGTTAAATTTCGGTAGGATGCATGGTGTGACTCCAGAAAGCAAGCAGAATCATTTCCAGAGCTCTATGGGATATCTGCTGATAAGAAATCCATGTAGCAGAAGCAGGGAGATGGGAAGAAAATAGATGGATTTGGGACTTGAAATGGAGAAGAAAGTTTGGAGCTCATGAGCAACCATATCTGAATAACTTACTTTGTCTCTTGCAGGATACTGCACCAACCGTGGAAGGTGAGGACCACTACAATTATAAGGATAACCTAAATGGAATATACACTGTGAAGGCAGCTTACCTACATATTGAGGATACAAATGAAGAAGTGTTCTCAACCAA
>JAOWBN010018060.1:0-10736 GCA_028565015.1 Pinguicula moranensis
AGGGATATAGTCTCGAATCTCAGGTTCATACTTGTAGATTTACTTCTATATCTCTTACCTTTAGTAGTTTAGTATTTAGTCGATTGTTTAGGGCAACTGTTTTGCCCAATGTTTGGTTTCTACAGTGTAGCATTTGTAATACAAGCCAGGGAAATTCATAGAAATTGAATAAAGGCTACAAATGGCTACCGATTCCGAAGCTCAACGTGGATTAAGGAGATTATACATCTCCTGAAACACGGTCATTATATCTCGTCCCTTTTAATTTCTGCATTATTTAAATTCTATAAAATTATTATCTTATTGATTCGGCAAAAACGAATCCTAATATTATTATTATTAATTTTAAAAAACAGTTGATTACAATTTTTAAATGAATTTCTTATTTCTTATACTATAAAGTTATGGTTATAAAGTAGGACATTTTGAAAGTACATCATGAAAGAAGCTGGAGGTATTATTTATATACAGATATACAATAATTGAAATTTAATGAAAAAAATGTAAGGATATATTTGAAGAAAATAAATAAAATGAGCAATCGTTACTGGAATCGTAATGACTGATCTGAGACCATAATCAAATGACTACAATGAATGGGGCAATTGGGCCTAGTGAGGATTGAATTTCTACACCGTTGGATATCCAAGGGACGGCTGTGGATGATTTTTTCAATCATTTACCAATTCCTCCCCAAAATGCCCTTCCATCTCCGATTGCTCGTTGATTAGTTTCGCCCAAATTCAATTTTCACATCAGATCGATCGAGAGAGAAGAAAAATGGCAGGCGGACATGGTGATGGCATAACATACAAAGGCGTGACTTTACATCAGCCCAAGCGCTGGCACACAGTCACTGGGAAAGGCCTCTGCGCAGTCATGTGGTAAAGAAATTGCACATACATTTTTGCGCGCCACATAATCAGAGAAGTAGGAAACTTAATTTGCTGGGCTTTGATTGGGTAATACGAAAATACTTGTTAATCTGTGCTTACGGTGACCTGAGACTGATTATAGATGTACTTGTGCAGCGCGTCCTCTGTATTTTTCTCCAGTGATTGTTTTGCTAATGGAATCTTTGATGGAAGCATCTGTTTCATAGGGATTTTGTCACTCTTTTTCTTTTAAGTGTCAGAATTGGGCTTAAATCAATATCAAGGTGTCCAGACAATTTACCCAATTTTTTCTCTCCTAATTTCACCCTAATTCTGTTAAAATTTATTGAATGAATCTCAGCTGATCTATGATGTCCTAAGCACTTAACGCTATAGTACATTTGCATTGAAAATGTCTTGCTTATGTAGTTTAGTGAGTTTTCTAGGAAACGAATTATGGCCTTTAAACGTTGATGCATTTTGCTTCGTGTGTCTACATACTCACGACAAAGTTAAAGTACGAAGTTGGATTTGACTAGCTGCTGGTTTGGTTGTTTCTTGATGAGTTAACGTTACATGGACCTCTGAGATGCAGAAAACTAGTGGACTGACACAATAATCATTTATCCTCGCCTATGCACTTTTCAGGTTTTGGATTCTTTATAGAGCTAAGCAGGATGGTGCAGTGCTGTTGGTAAGTTATGGTACTGCATTTCCTTATATTGTGGTAAACTCTTCTATTTCATATTGATATAATAATCAGCAACATTCTTAAAGGACTCCCTAAATTAATTTCCCCAGGGCTGGAAGCATCCTTGGGATGGCCATGATGATCACCATTAGGTGAGTTTATATTCAATGCATTTCATGTTTTCTAATCAATTAGTTCTTCATCTATGGATCTCATCCAAATCGATGCGTGTAAAGTAGAAGTCTTCAGCAAAATGTAAAATCATTGGAACCTTTAAGTGTATGCACCCTCAGTCTAGTTTTAACCTTGTTATGCTGCGCAGGTTATGTTCTACTTTTATGAAGTGTTTTACTGTGAGTAAATCGATCAAGTTGCCCTTTTTTTCTTGCATCATGACAGGCTGGGACCTCTCTTTTGGTATGTACAATAAAATTACTGAAGACAGTTTCCATCTTAACTGTTACTTTATCTTGTTATTGAGCTGTTCTTTAGCTTTGAATGCAAATAAGAAATATACTATTGTATATCTGCGTGCACGGATTATAAAACCTGGAATTTACTTGAAAATGGAGAATGTACCGTACCGATTGCCGGTGCAGCTCATACTTGGTTTAGCCTTTTACATTTTACCTTTTATTGTATTGAAGTAACATATTCTATATCCCTTGAATTTGATAGCTTAAGGGCAACGTCGATCTCGAGGAATCAAATTAGATACTCGAGAGTATCATATTCTATATACCTTGAATTTGGTAGCTTAACGTTGATGCATTGTGCTTCAGATCCAAAGTTCGATACTCCATAGAGAATTCTGGAAAAGAACACGATTTGTTTCATACTCCAAAAGTGAAAATCGTTATACCCTGAAAGAGAAAATTGTTCGATACAGAATTTCTGTAAGACTGGAAGAAAGTTAAATGTCTGTCTTCGGTAATGTTGATGAGCTACGGGCTCTTGCTTCTAGTGTTCGTTCCTGAAGAAAATCCAAGATATTCAGGAGTCGAGGGGGCGAATCCGTCCAATTGCGTATCACCGCGCCGTCGGCTTTCTTTTCTGATCATTTGATGCCAGTACTCAAACCGATGATGTCATGAATCAGGATGTGAATAGGTAGTGAAGTTCCAGACCCCGACGTAAAGCCCGCCCTGGGGTGACATCTAACCCGGCACGCCAGTTTTGAAAAAGGGGCTCGGCCTGTGCTGTATTGTTTTGATTTTTTTTTAAATGCATATTCTTATTTTTTTATTTTATAAAACGGGAAGGCGGCCCAAACATGCGGGTTCAAAAATTGAGTCCGCGACAACCTGTTTGAAAAATGAGCGGGGTGGACCCATTAACCCATTTTCCCCGAGCCTGGCAGGCATGGCCATTCGGGAATTCCGTTCCCGTCCCGAATTATGTCGGGACCAGGATGCCAAATCCCGTTCCCGTCCCATATTCCCAAAGTTCCAAAAATTCGGGACTTCGGGACGGGAATCGGAATTACCCGAAGTCCCGTTATGAAAATTCGGGAATATAGAATGGGAACGAGACAAAACGGGAACTGGATAAAAACGGGAATCTGGGAGGGAATTAAGCTATGTACGGATGAAAATGGATCACATGAAATTTCAGGTATTCTTGAATGAGACGGTTTCTAGTGGATGATCATATTCCTTAAAGATTAACCTTAAAACCTATATTTATATGCAGCCGCCAATCCCTCTTGGATTACATCACTGTTCAACTTGCTCCGCGAGCAGCTGACGAACTGTGGTACGAGAAGGATCAGGTAGTGAGAATAAAGAAAAAGTTCACTAACTTAGTGAGGCACTGCAGATTCTTACAATTGTTACGAACACGCACAAATGGTAAAACTGAATGCATCCATTCCGATGCATAACTTCTCAATAGATATTTGAGCTTACTCTGATATATCTTTGCAGATTCTTGAACAAAATCGAGACCTTATGGATGTCGTAGTAGAGAAACTTGTGGAGAAGAAGAGTTTAACCAAGCAAGAATTCTCTAATTTAGTCGATTTGCATGGTCATCTCCAGCCTATACCCTCTTCAATTGTCGACATCAGATCTGCAAGGCTGTTAGAATCGCAACATATTGTCGAAGACAAGAAGGAAGCTGCTCTACGGAAGAGGAGAGGCCTTGAGCAGTTGAGCGGCTGCGCTGTGGAATGGCCTCGAACAGTCGAGCTCGAATGGTGGAACAGCGAGCCGTGAGCGTGTGGAGAAGAGAACGCGAGACAACTGACAACGTGTAGAGAAGAGAAGAGAACGCGAGACGCGAACGACGAACCCTAGCCTATAAATTTTTTAACTATATATATATATATTAAATTAATTAATAATTCGGAAAATTCCTGATCCCGACCTTGTAATTTTCGATCCCGTCCCGAAATAATTTTGGGAACAGTAATCTTACCCGATCCCGGACTGGGTACCGGAATTCCTGCAAATTCGGGAAGTTCGGGACCACGAGATTTGGGATTGATCCCATTTGGCCATCCCTAGGGCCGGGCCAACCGTTTGCCTACCTGTTTGAAAAATGAGCGGGGTGGATTTTCTAAGGATTTTTAGTAGGTGTGAGTTCGAGCTTTATAACGTGGATTTTGTATGGGGGAGGGGCAGTGGCCTACTATCACATGTTTGTTTTGATTCTTTATTTTTATATCATGTTTTAATTGGTTTTTAATATCACTCATTAGCTCTGTATTGATCTCTTGTTTCATGTCCAAAACCATTATAATATGCCGTTGTTGAGGATTAGATTGGGAGTATCCTTATTAAGATGTGTTTGGTACCGGATTTTCAGGTAGATTATGTGGGATAATAAGGGGTTGTCCTTTTCTACCATTTTTTTGGTGCCTACACACTAGTTATTCCGATAACCGACAGATTTCAACGCGGCTTGGGATAACACGGTGCCATGTATTGGGATTTGGGAGGATTTTGCTACCCTGTCGGTATCCCCCTCGTTGAATTATTAAAATACCCTTGTATTTCAAACATTTTACACCATAACCAGGTATAAATAATTGAAATCCACCCTCATCCTCTAGGGTTTCTTCTCATTTGTGACGCAGACGATTTTGGGGATGAAAGCTTCACCAATCGTGGCAATTTCTTTCGGGCAACGAAATTCCGATTGGTCCACTGTATCCAACATCTATGTAATCGCATCCTATCTATTTTTCCCTTCACCTCTTTGTTTAAAAAAAATCCAATTGCATTTTGGTTAGTCGATAAGGGTTCCCAGCCGCGCCCTAGTTTTTTCTGCGTATGGCATACAATTTGTTCTTGGCTTAGATTATCGTATCTCATCTGATTTTGACATCCTATACATCATCCATCTATTTTTAACCTTCAATTTAGATGGGTTGTTCGTAGATTAGGGTTTGGTTCTATGACAGTTTTTTTGGATTATGAGTTTTCAAGTCTTCCTTCAATTTTTATTAGCTTGTGTTCTTGGATTTAGGCTTTCAATAAATGTTCTCAATCAAAGTTTTTCCCTTTAAGAGATGCTTAACTCGCAAACTGAAGAAGGAAAAAAAACTTGAATCATAGTTCTATTGATGAAGTACCTACAGGAATATGAGGATCTAAACTTGGAAAACAGGTTACGCCTTGTAGATCATTTGCTTAGTCATGATGGACAATACTACTATTTGTCCAATTTGGATGGAGAGGGCCAGGGTGAACTGTTTGCGAAAGGAAGCTGATTTAACTTGATGTATTCTTAGAAAGGATGAACTAAATTTGTTAGATTATATGTTGTTTAGCTATCTTGTGACTAATTTTGAAAACATAATGACTCCTAGTTTTTGGGCTTAATTATGATGCAACTAAGACCCTTTATTTTGTGTAGAAGTTGTGTTGCCTTGCTACCGTTTGACAGTTGTTAGAAATGGTTGCTTATTTAGCTATTACATCCCCTATTCGAGCATTGTTTTTCATAGAGGTGGAAGGAATTTAATTGGGGGAGTTTTTCCTGTAGATTTCTCCATTTTTTGTCTTTGGAGCTATTTGCACTATGCAAATCTGACTTCAGTAATGTGAGGTCATTAGTTTTCTCTTGAGATGCTGTCTATTTATGGAGCTATTGAGTGCAGCTATATCAAAAACTGTCTGTAGATTTCTATGAAGAAAGTCTTCATTTTACATTCAATCTACAATTACGTTTGCCCAAAAAAAAGATTTAAGTTTGTTCTTCAATTTAAGAACAAACCTATACAGCAAACAATTTTTAACCCAGACGATGTCATTGTAGAACATTAAAACACAACCATGTTCATCTTTGAGGAAGCTAATCAACACAGATCCGAGGTTGCAAAAAACAAAATACAAACGCATACATAAACCCTACAAAAATTTTGTACTACAATAATTCATTCAACATACATACAATCCAAAAACAGAAAAAATCAAGAACTAGGTAAAATATTCACTGGTGATGTAAAAGGCTGAATTGGTTGCTGGGAAAAGACGACGGTAAACATTCTGCTCGGGGTCATCTCCATCAATGATGATGGGGTCTCCTTCCAAGTTGCCAATTTTTCGTCCAGGGGGGAGATTCATTGTGGTTGGAGGGGGGCATTTCACATCATACCGCAACCCTTCTTTGTATGCATGGGCATACATGCGCTGCGAGAATCATGTAGGGGGCTTGACCAGACAATGGCGATTGGGCGACGAAGGTAGCGAGCGTGCAGTGATTGATCCAGTAGGTTTTCCATATGTGCGCCAAAATCTGAAGAAGAAGAATCGAGGGAGAATTGGGCGTATCTAGGGTTCAATTTGAGAATTTAATAAATTTACACCAATTTTGAGGGCATTTTGGTAAAAATATAACGAATTAAAATTGTAAAAGGCCAGACATTCGGTTGTCCATTTGTACCAAACAGTTTCATTCTCGCATAAGTTATCCCGTATGACCATTACCAAACATAGGGTTGAAAAATCTGATTATCAGTAAGCCACCAGCTAGCCACGAAACGGGATAGACCATAGCCCGCTATCAAACCCGGCCTTATAAATTTCTCTCCCCCAATTTTGAACCACGGACATCCTCACGCTAAGCTAGGATTGGAAGAGAGAGGGGAAAAAAAAGCTCATTTTGCTCATGGACAAAAAATTGAAAAATAGATCCGTTGGCAATTCTCTCTCGCGTGCTACAGTGCCTCTAACGGCTACTGTGCTCCCGCTCCACGGTTCAGCGCCGGAAATTACGCCGGCAACTCACGGTCCGCCGGAAGGGACTGTCTCTCACTCCCATATGGAGACTACTGACTTATGTGACATGATTCAGGAAGGTAAGGCAAAGGAATCCGAGGACCCATCTCCTTTCTGGGCAGATGCTACTGATACTTCGTATGGGGAAGACGCCGGAACAGTGAACCCTACTGTCAACGAGGAGACTGTGCCGTGCAAAGCTGATAAATACAGGTCCTCCCCATCGGAGCCGCATCTTGTCGGCCATTTTTCGGGAGGAACTGACTTCACCGGCCCAAACCCCCCGCGCAAATCTGAGCGCCACCGCCGGAAATCAGTGAAGTTGTCAAACAAACCGATGCAGGCGGAATTGACTGCAAAACCGGACGATGGCGAACCAGAAAGGGTTGTGAAAACAAAGAAGAAGCGGATCCCGACTATTGTGGACACTGCTCTACCCTGCTCCAGGGACCGTCCGGCGCAGGAAACTGTCTACGCTGGTATCATCCCAGACATATCACCTATGGATGCTAATATGACAGAACTAGCCGGACATGAGGACTCCCTGATCGCTGAGAGGGCCACAGAAAAATGCCCGTCAAGCACAGATACAAACCATTCGCAGCTCAAGGGGCCCGGTGCTGATCAGGAAGCTGGTGGATTGATGTTGAGCTTTACCTCAGGCTCAAATGTTCCCCTGAGTCATGTTTTAGACAAAGGCAAAGCTAAGTTAACTTCTGATCATCAAGCTCCTTATGTCCCTAATCTGTCTCCTCCGGATGAAGGCAAATGGGAGGAGATCCCCAAGAAACGCCGTGGCCAAGCATCAAATTATATCCGACCGTTATCCCCCCACATTGTAAGCCTGAGATTGAATACACACTCGTATTTAGTTACTAATCTCCCTCCCCAGGCTTCCCTTGCAGATGTGCGAAACACTTTTGCAGGTTATGGACGGCTCGAAGACACATTTATGCCAAAATTGAATCCAAACCAGCGGCTATATGCGTTTGTAAGATATGCTCTCGGCTGTGATCCTTACAACTTGGAACAAGAATTGCGTGGTGTGTGGATGGGTGCTCATAAATTGTCTGTCAAGTTCATCCCCCCGCCAAGCCCCACAGGCACAGCTGGATCTTCTGTGAATCAGAACCAGCGAGCTGCTGATCACTCCTCTCCTAAACATTCTAGTGAGGCTGAGGATCTTCAGAAAGATGACAGTGAAGTCATTCCTATTCTTCCTCCATCAGATCACACGGAATGGCTCATTCATAGTGTGCTAGCCAATCCTTGCAGAGGCACCACTTCAAACTCCCTTCGAGTGCACTTGGAGTCTTTGAATCTGACACTAAGAACGATCCACTTAGTAGAGGGAGGCGAATTCCTGCTAACCTATCCTAATGCAGATTTGCAGAACAAATTATGTGAAGAGCCAGATACGGTCACTAAACTCGGCCTGATATCAGCACGGCCATGGAGACATGGCAAGTATGACAACAGCCGGCTGGTTTGGATTCAAGTCAAGGGCACACCCTTACATGGCTGGCACCCAAGTATCTTCAAACAAATTGGTGATCATCTTGGTGAATTTATCAAGCTGGATCCAGCTACTGAATCTCGTGCAAATATGCTATACGCACGGATCTTAATCAGGATCAAAGACAAGGCTGCTGTGGACCAGCACTTCAAGCTTAAGTTATGTGAGGAATGGGTCAAAGTTCATATATATGAAGAAATGCATTACGCTCGATATGCCTATCACCCGGGATCAGCTGGATCCTCTCCCCTCGCGGACAATGAATTCCCTGAACTGAAGAGGAGTGTAATCAACAGAAAGTACTCGGGCCCTAGTCCTTCTATGATAATCTGGCAAATCAAACCTGGGCAGCAGAAAGATTTTCACAACTCAGACCCCTCTTCTGATTCTAGCAAAGTTAACCATCAGAATACAGTTTCTCCGAAGTTGGCAGTCCATTTTGATGATCAGCTATCAGTCCCAACTCAAAAAGCAGTGATCCAGCAGCCTCAGTCGAATCCCCCTGCAGACCAATCACACTACGAGATCACTCAACCGCTTCAATGCTCACAGGTCCTTCCAGAGCAGAGGCAGGGGATTCCCCTGCTACCCGAAACAGAGTCCTCTGTTTTGGCTCTTACTCAGCTGCCTCTTGCAGCCTCTGATCCAATTAAAACAGCGTCAAGGCCTGATTCAATGGATGCAGAACCCATATACTCCCCCTCATGGCCTAACATCAGACACCTTCTACCCCAGGTTGACTCAAGTTCCAACAGAAAACGTAAAGGGAATATTGTCCAGCCTCTTCCGGTGAACCTGCCAGGGCGTTCCAAATCTCTTGGAGCTAAACGCTCAGGCCCCAAAAAGAAGGTTCAGAATCTGGACACGGCTGATCTCATATGGGAGTTTGGGGAAGAGATCGGCATGATAGCCACGGAGTCATTACCTCAGACCAAAGCTCGCCTCCTAGAACTTGAACAAGCAGACCGCATGGAGGTTCAACAAGACTTTGCTGAAGCTGAACCACAACCTTCTACCTGAATGCACATCCTATCAATAAACGTCTGTGGCCTAGCAACTCCAGGAAAGATGGACACAATCTCAAAGCTTGCTGCTAAAAACAAGATCATTGTCCTATGTCTACAAGAAACTAAGAAGAGTGTTATTGATCATTTCATTGTCAACTGCCTATGGAAACATTCTGAATTTGCTTGGTGTTTCAGCCCTAGTAGGAACACTGCTGGTGGCCTGCTCACGGTGTGGTGTTCTTCAGCTCTCTCAATTACACGCAAAGTTTGCCTAGACAACTTGATCTTCATAGAAGGAACATGGCTTGATACCAACATAGGTGTTTCCATCATCAATATCTATGCCAAAACTGGAACCTTTCCTGCAAACCGCCTGCTATGGGAACACCTATCAGCCACTATCCAGTCTTCTCCCCACAATGCAATGTGTCTAGTTGGCGATTTTAACACCGTGACCACACCTGATGAGAAATTGGGTCATACTGGCAGTGCCTCTTCGGAGATGCTAGCCTTTGCTCAAATTATCCATGCCAATGATCTAATTGATCTACCACTACAAAGGTACAAATATACTTGGCTCAATGGACAAGGAACTCGGGCAAGCCGCATTGATCGCTTCCTTCTCACCAATCAATGGATGACTACTTGGCCAAACCTCCTACAAACGGCAATGGAACGTAATGTGGCAGATCATAGACCGTTACTACTTCATATGGAGGTAACAAATTGGGGGAAAAAGCCATTCCACACGCTCAATTGTTGGAGTACACATCCTGAATTCCGAACTTTTGTCACTCATAGTTGGATGGAAATGGCATCACAAGGTACATGTAGCTCATTTTTACATTCTTCTATCAAGCTATTACGGACTAAGTTGCAGGATTGGAACCGCAATACTTTTGGTCACATAGACCGAAAGCTGGAGGCATTACAAAATCATCTAGATGTTTTTGATACCATTGGGGAACACAGAGCATTATCTGAGTTAGAGAAGACACAGAGACATAACACTATACAGGAACTTAAGCTAGCCAAAAGGAGGCAGGCTTCCCTCATGAGTCAGAAGGCCCGGGCCGCCTGGATTACGGAAGGAGATGGCAACACATCTTTCTATCATGCTACGGTGAAACACAGGAGATATCGGAACTCTATCCATGGCTTATATTTGGATGGAGTATGGACTTCCACGGTCGATGAGGTAAAAAGTGGTATTAATTCATTTTTTACTAATCATTTTCTTGCAGGACTTCCTAAGACCTATTATCAATCTTCCATGTCCAAGAATGGTATCTGAACAAGAAAATACGATGCTCACTGCAAGATTCTCGGATGAAGAAATCTTATCCACACTCAGATCATGTTCAGGGAAAAAGAGCCCGGGTCCGGATGGTATCTCCTTCTCATTTCTACATGAAAATTGGG
>JAOWBN010018071.1:0-10736 GCA_028565015.1 Pinguicula moranensis
GCAGAAGATCTATGGTTTGCGCAAATAAGAGAGATGAACAAAATGGAGTAAATTGGTACCTATGAATACAACCTCTTCATGCTTGAACAGTAGGTAGCAAAGCGTATCTCTTTTCTTGTGAGGAAGTGTCATTGGGGTGGCAGCACACGTCGGAGACATGGAACAAATCTGTAGAAGGAGATCGGAATAAAGAGAAATCACCATGTGAGAGGGGAAAAGGTATTTATATATGGTGGTAGGAGATGTAATTAATGGGTAAAAGGTAGGGGTAGCAGGTAATTTGTCAAGCGGTCTAAATGAGGACAAGTAAACACTCCTATTTTTGTTTTAGATTCAACATCCATTGTTATCATGAGGTTATCTCGGGCCAAAGGATAACTTGATTGGGCCCGAGGTTTTTCGAAGGTGTCTACCAAACCAAGCCTTAGTAGGTGATTCCCGGAACTGCCACTAAATAGTCTCCTAATAGGACACCAATTCCTCAATACCATGACAGTGAGGAGTGTACTTCTCCACTTGGTGCCGAATATTCTTATTGTGGCCATAGATGAATCTAGCATCAGCTGACTCGACATCTTCTTGTACTCTTGCCTTCAACTTCAAGGATAACATCTTATGATAATATTCAACAACTAAACGATTACCTTGGCGTAGATTTTGCAATTGCCATCTCAACTGATGAACATATGAATTAGGAACATAAGCTTTCTTCATCTGGATCATAATGGCGGCCCAAGTCTCAAATGGTGGCTCTAGATCTCAAACCCTATTCTACCTCAAATTTCTCCACCAAGTAGATGTGTAACCATTAAACTCAAAAATAGCCAACTTCAGCTTAACACTTTCTGAAAAGTTATGGAGCTCAAATATGTGCTCCATTTGTTCCTTCCACTCCAAGAAAGCTTCAGGGTCATGCTTGTTTTGGAACTCCGGAATGGTCTGCTTGATGTTTTTCAACGAATGTCGATCCTCGAACTGACCTCTACCATCAGCACAATCATCATCATCAACCTCCATGCCAACATTCACTTCCTTGTTGCCAGGAGGTCTGTGCCAACAGTCTTGAAGGGGGACCAATGCCTTCCTCGTTCTGTATCATATTTGTGGCCCCTTGCGCGGGATTTTTGGCTCACAGTTACGCCATGCCTCGAATTAAGGTCTCACGGTGAACCTCCAAATGACCAGACCTTTCCTACATGGCGGCTAGATGGTCCTGCAGCGCAGTGGAAGTCGAACTTCCATCGTTCTTGGCCATTGACTTGCTCTACACCATACAAAATAAACAAGACTAGAAAATAGAGTTAGTAAGAGCATACTTCCCGCAATGTAACCCCAACAATTCACTCTACCGAATTTCTCTAAAACAAAAGGTTTAAAAAATTGTGAGGGGACTGGTTCACTCGCTGTTACCACTATCTTTGTTCTTTCAGATTCTAATTCACGTGCAATGAGAACTAGGATGCAAATAGCTACTAATGGAGGAATATCAGACAAGAAACGCTGTCAGCAAGGCACTACAAATGACTCTAGGGACAAATAACTCAATGCAAATCAGGATATAATTTAATGAAAAACATCCCAAAAATTATGAAAATAACTCAAAAAAATCCTAATCTCACTCCCGGGAAGGAAGATAAGTGATTCTCAACAAACAGGATTTTCTCAATTTTTTTGAATATAATAATTTTTTTCATAAAAATCTTATGGCGAGCAGAACCTTACAAAGACAAAAAAACTGAAAATTGACTAAAAAATAAGACTTCTAAGTCCTTACAAATACAGATTAATCCTGAAGATAAACTCCTGAATAGTTTTTGGACTGACAAGGTGTAGGGGTGGGGGATTTTTTTTTTGAAATAATCTGAAAAATCAAGAAACAATTAGGATTCTCAATATATAACATTAATCTTGAAATTTTTCTAATAAGAATAATTCTAAACCTGACTCTTAAACCACATGATATGAATTTTCGTAAGCGGAATATAAACGTGTAGTTGGGAACTTATTATTACAACAATGAAACACACGAGTGCACCAAATAAAATAGCTTACCGAAACACAAAAGATAAAATTCAGAATAAAATTGATGGAAAAAATGAAAAAATGAAAGAAACGTGTTATGTCGTAGAAACTCAATTAAACATGGAACATCAACCCCGACTTAACTACTATGCTAGAAATGAAAGCAAACCAGAGGCCTAATCGAACGCCTAACCGAGGATTTACCCTATGATCAACATAAAAATCATAAAGTCAACTTTTACATGAATCCTAATATGCGTGCAACCTAGTTATCTTAAGAATAGGGATTGAAGAACAAAGAGATTCCGCTCAAGTTTGTAACATAAAATCAATAATAAAACTAGGTATATGGTTCGACCATTTCATGCTTTTTTTTATAGGAAAAGAAGTGACCTTGGACTAAAACTCTAATTCCTAGATTTGAGAATATCCAAAACAAATCAACTCTATCTTATCTAGTTTTGAGAATATCCAAAACAAGCTAAATGGTTGGACCCTTTAAGATGGCTCAGAATGGGAGATCCCAACTTGGGTAGGACTCCTCTTGAATGGGAGAGTCCAACTAGGATATGGCTGCTCGGGATGCCCCCTAGCTCTTTCAATGTTTGCAACATATTGACCATGGCGCTGAAGCTTCTCGCTTGGCTTTCCCTTACTTTCTTACGCCTCCCAGTAACATAGTGCCTTGTTTAACATTTTGGTCCTTGCACGTGTCATTGATCCTCCCATGTCCTACAAGGGATCAGCAATTCGCTTGTGAGCTTGGACATTCACATCAATTGATGGGCCTGCTATGAGAAAATAGCTTAAAGGGGTCAAAATCATTTGATGTGACATTGGAAAATCTTGCAGGTACGAACACTAAATGCTTAACCTCCGTAGAGGATAACTGTGCTACATCCATGACAAGCCTTAAGAAATTCTTTGATTAGAAGATTCATAGTGATGTTTGCTTTCTGACAATATTCCTCGATGGACTAGATAGTGGGAACTGTAGTGAAAGCCATTAAGGGGAAGCCATATCAGAATATCATTGATGCTATCAAAAGAGGGATACAGTTATCATAGCGAATGATGTAGACTACACGAAGAAAGGAAAGAGGAAATAACATGAGAAGGGATACATAGTGAATGAGAGCCTTAATTACCATTTCGGTGGTGTTGATGTTCTTGATCTCTATTTTGTACTGTTATCCAATCATTCAAGCATTTTTGAAATTTTTGGTTGGATATAGTGATGCACAGCGATCGTCTAGAATGTAACCTCCCTGACAAAATGCTTACTCTATGGCAACTACAGAAATAGGACATTCTAAAACTTCTCTTGTCATAGGCGATAACACTGAAAAATCTCATGCTTTGTTGTTCAACCAACCAAGAATATCAAAACTCCATTTGAATGATTCATTATCATTACCTGTCTGAGTAATCTCAAAAAATGTTGTTAGATAAGAATCAAGTTCCACAAAGGTAGAACTTGATGAAGACTATTAGGTAGTGCCCTAAAGCCAATCACCTACGATCTGTGTAACAACACTTTTATATAGGTATATGATTAGTAGCAAATCTTCTTTATTTGTTTGAATACTTACTTTATTACTACGTACAAAATAATGAATCCAGTGTTGATAATTTAGAGTGTATCACAAAGGTGTTTTAATAATAAGACCACTCTAATAAAAGTTATCAATACTAAATATCCCTAAACATAGTATTAATGGGATAGGGCATCACCAATACGGATAGGTTAGCATGTTTTAAGTCGATTTCTTTTGAAGGAAGTAGTTGATCTCATCAACTATAGCGTAGCGATACCTAAACTAGAACATTCATGTTTGTAGTTGATAAGTATATCGGATTGACCCGACAAGAGTTCATTATTTTGTCATTGGTCGATACTCTAAAGAATAGTAGGTGTAAGTGATCCTTATCTAGAGATCATCATAGAATCTTGAGTATGGATACCACTCTTTGATTCTATTTGGAGTTACACCGTAAATGAGTAACCATGAATAGTTTTGGGAGTGATATAAAGTACAAAATGATTTGGAGTGATCAATAAATCATTCATCACTCCTAAATAGCTAGGAGGCGATATCCTTATGAACACATGTAAGAGATCATGGTGAAAAAATTGATCAAATCACGAGGTTGATTAGAAAAGAGTTTCTAATCAACACTCCAAGATCATGATGGTACAAGGAATCTTTCGGATATATCAAAAGAGGATGGCAAACAACCTCAATATGCAAGATCTGGGATATGAATAAAGTGAAAGGATATTAATTTCAAGAGAACTAGTTTTTGAAAGGGATTGTCTTCTTACATGACTATTCCCAGTACTTGGGTGAATATGATATGTTAATAGAGGTCACTCATTGTCTATGAACATGAATTATGGATTAATGAATTAAAAGAGTTTAATTCATTAAGCATAATTCAATTATGTTAATTTAGGGTCCATTGTCAAGCTATTGGTAACCTATAGGATCACACACATAAACCTCAAATTCTTGAGGGGTCAATTTATAATTAAGTTAATGTATAGGGGCCAAATTGAAGTTTATGAAACTTCAAGGGCTTGTTTATAATTATGGGATCACAAACGTAATAAATATAAGTTCGTGGGATATAACATAAAAACTCCATTAGTTGGATTTGACATATATATATATATATATTAATACATATATATGTGTTATTGGGGAATTCCTACAATTCACATATTTGTGATATATGACATTATGACTTATTTTCCTTCAATTAGATTACATGAAATGGATGTATATTCAATGAAATTGCATGCAATCAAAACATATCCAATGAAATCATATGCAATGATGTGTTCAATATACAAAGAGTTGTATGTAAATGTTGAGTGGAATGGTTCTACAAAATCATGCACAAATGTATGTCTAGGATCAAATGTTGATCCACCAGCTTGGACATGTGTTTGCATATCAAATCCATGGGAACCTCTATAAATACCATAATACAATTATATGTGTTAGATTAATGCATTTGTAGGTCTTGATAGAATAAACATAGATGTTCTCTCTCTACTCGAGAAGAGGTTTGAGAAAGAAGTAAAAATTCTACAATTTGTCCTCTCATCTTCTTTGACTACAATTGTGAATCTAGCACTCCAAATACTCAATAACACACATATAAGTTATACAAACAGGTTGTATAACCTATCAAGGGTTGTGAAAGTGTGTAATATCATAAATGATGGACAGTTGATCACTTTGAAGAGGAGACTACCTACAAAAAAATCTAATGAAGTAATTTTTCTTTAGGTATAACTCTATCTTACTCTTGTTGTAAAGTTGTGTAAATTAGCATAGACCGTGAAAAAAATGAACTCTAATTTTTTGTTATGCACACACTTATTTTATGTTTTCACTCACTTCATGCATTAGGACACGTAGGGTAAACGTTAGAGTTCCAACAAAGACCTAGGCCATTTAGCGGATTATATATTTATTTAATTATATTCCCTATTCTTCATAGTATTATTCCACTCAAGCCACTACCACTACCACTTCCATGGGAACTTTGAGCAGTAATACCAAAACGTGCTTGATATTCTGATACAACTCATTTAATAAATTGGTTATTTCTCCAGTTATGGTCCTATAATCGACAAGGGATCTATCATCCTAATCGACAAATCTACTATAATAATTTTCTAAAGATTTTCCCAAACTTTCGAATTTAATTTGTGGGTCTAAAACAGTGACAATAAGATTGAGTTGGAGTATGTTAAGAATATATTTACACTATTTTTCTATAATAGCATCTAAACAAATACTTAAATTAGTCTTTTCTTCAAAAACATGTGAACATTTCTTCTACACTAACACAAACTGGAACAATAAGGTGTGAAGTGAGTTTATATATATATATATGATAATAGTTTCGTGAAATTATTAAAATAATTTTATAATTTTGAAAGTTTATGGCACTCATTCCAATGGGTTTGATGTAAGAATATATTTGTAAACCTATTATTAACAAAACTACACAATAAATCATTATAAGAAATAGTTGATTGAAGTAGAGCGTAAGTAGAGTTTCAATAGGTAGACACATCAAGAGAAAATTTGGTAGGCCTAACATTGTTATCTTTACAAAATTTAAATCTATATTTGATTACCTTTGGTTTGTTTTACAAAAAATTGATAGTGTTTTTAATAGGATTAATGCTTAAATCAATACATTTTAAAACATCTTTTACACATAAATTAATAATATGACGAATACATCTAATATAACAAAAATATGAACACCAAAAGACGAGTCACATAATGTTTGTAAATCATCAATACTTGCATCATAAGGAGAGGTATTATCAAGAAATGCTATAAACACTATGTTGCAAATTATATTATTCTAATATAAGCATTAGCATGTTGTATATATTTTGTGCATTATATGATTAACCAAACTTCCTATATGCAAGTATCATTTTTTGGATATTCCATTCATTATCTATCCAAAGATAAAAAAATATATATATAACTATGAGCTTGAAAATGATTGAACCATATTCGCTACATAAAGAACATATTTGTTGCTTTTTTAAAAACTTTACATAAATTCTTGTTCCTTTCATAAAATTTTTAGCAATATATCCGGTGTGTGTACTACATGGAATTTTAGTTATTGTGGTATTTCAAACATGTACGTACATAATTTTTAAGATTTAGGCTTTTGGCTAATCTAAATGGAAGACATTCCAAACAAGTTAAATCAATTAAACTTTTCCTATTCTTATTAGGATTAAATCTACAATTACTAGAAGAAGACGTACCTCCACCGACGCTAGAACCTAAACTACTTGAGATTTGGGTTTGAGTAGGATCGATTCCAACCTCTATCGCATGTTTAGTGTTGACATGTCGCACAAATGTTCCATAACCTCCACCAATGTATGACAAAAATTAAAAATAACATAATAACTTAAAAAAATTGAAAAAATCTGTAGAAAAATTCCGTACTATTTTGGAACGAAAATTTTCTTTCACATAACTAGCACACCACCCAAAAGTAGTCGGGCCTCTTTCCACATTTGGAATTTTGTTGAAAAAGCTCCATAAGTATCTGAGAATTGCTCATTCCTCAGCTTGTTCTTGATTTTGATACATGGTGGGGATGACAAACTTCGACGACCACGAGAAGAAGGTTTTGAACTTGGATTTGGAAAAATGTTTTCCTCCTCCGGTGGTATTTCTTGCAATTCTTCCAAATAAAAATGATTTTTGTTGAAATTATCAATACCAAGAAAATATCGTCGAAATCGTCATGAGGTTGTTGGGATAATGAAGAAAGAATATTTCTTTATGCTATGTTTTTCGATAGAATATCAAAATAAAATAAATTTTTTGCAATATGTAGTTAAATAAAATGCAAAATAGAGCAAGATTGAGATGAATTATATTATCTTGTCGTCTTTGTGAAGGGGGAATACTCTGAGTAGTAGATTAGAGTTCCCTTCAAAATATTAAATTCCGTCAACTCAACGTCCATTCCGTCCTCCACAAATTTTATAACTTTGTGATACATTCCAGTGTTAAAGTTGGTATTTTTTTCATTTTGTATCTTTGCCATATCAAAAAAATATTCCAACTCCAGTTGAGTTTGAATCCTAGATTAACTTTTGGAGATACCAACATGAATTCTAATTTTACTATTGAATAATCTGGATACAGATGCACAAACATCAGTAGCGAGAATCCAAGTGGCTAAAGACCTACTCCAAAGAGTATACAATGAACGATTAGATTTGAAACCCCATTGTGTGTCCCTAAATTTGTAAATAGGACACGAATGAGGGTACAAAACGTTTTTGTAAAAAGTTTATAAATCTTTTTGTTTGTTTTGGGGATTTGTAGATATTTTGATTTTGCAAGTGGACAAAGATACAAGAAAGTCTATCGCTTCATACTTTTATACGTTGGGTGGAAATTACGAAAGTTGTAAGGCACAATTTCAACCCCAATAGCTCTGTTTACAATGGAGGCTTACGTTGCAACAAGGTGGGAGTATGGCTACAAGGATTGCTCAAGGAGTTGGGTATATCTCAAAACTATTTTTCACTTTATTCTAATAGTCAATCTAGGATTCATCTTAGTAGGAATCCAGTTTTCTAGAAAACCAAACACGAGGACATAAGGTATCACTATATAGGAGACCTTTCTGCTGAGAAGAAGGTCAATATGCAGAAGATTCCAACCGCTGAAAATCCTGTCAACAAAGGTTGTAACTATCAACAAGTTCAAGTTGTGCCTGAAGCTGCTTGGGGGTGGAATAAAGGCCAGGCAGGAGTGCAGGAGTGATGAAGTTGGAGCAAGATATCTCACTGCACTTAGGATTTTAAAAAATCCAGTTCAAGGTGGAGCATTGTCTTCAAGGTGAAGTATATTGACTTCAAGGTGGGGAATGAAGAATATGTGAAGTCAATTTGGGGTAGACTACAAAACAGCGGTATTTTAACTAAAGAAGAGGAGAAATGGTTTGGACCCTTGATCAGAAAATGAATGGTGGTGATACGAAGCCAAGGTGATACACAAGAAGTATGCATAAGGTTTCGAGAGAGAATCGAATTCATCTTCATTTTTTAATATCTCTTGAGGGTTTATTTTTCTCTCAGGCGATTCATTGTATAACTTCTAGGTTATCCTTTCGACTTCAAATTTATGAGGGTCTAATGGAGATAGCAGCCACTTTTTGTGCCAAGGCATTCAACTTGATTGTCTGCGGTGAAGGGAGGGATTTCTCTCTGGTTTAGTGGTTTGGTCAAATTTGTTTGTGTAGATCTAATTAGAGCGAATCTAATAATGAACAAATACGATAACAAATCGTACCTTTAATGCACAAGCGTATAAAATCGTAATGTTTTGGCTTATTATATTATGAACACGAACCAGGAGTCTACTATAGTCTCATTGCAATCCACGTACTCAGATCTCTGCTTTCACAAATGATAGGGCAACAATTCTGAAGAAACTGTATGTATTTTGGATCTCAACACATGAGAATAAGAATTATGTGTGTCGTAAATAAGCGTACTGAACGCCCTATTTATAGAGAAGGATTATGATTTAGTAATTAACTTATAATTACATAATTGACCCTAAATCTAATTAGTGTAGTAGAATCTACCCTAATTAGAATTTTTAATATTAGGTAATTAACAACTAATTACTTTAATTATTCTATTAGATTTATTTGCATATTTTGTATAACATCCCCACTCGACTAAATAAGTTGTATTACTAAATACAGTTTGCAAAATCTCCCGACGCTTCATACGAGAAATGAGTTGTACGGCCATAATGTAACTAGTTGTGTCATATTAAGTCAACATCTAATTAACATGACATTTCAAAGCGACGATACCCCAAATCTTCTTCGTATCACCGATAGCTATGTATCCATTTAAGCTATACAATATTTTGTTACATACTTAATGTAACCGCCATGTCAAATATGGTGAAGTTAGGCAAATGGTTCCTTAGACACTAATGATAATCCGTATCAATTCGACAGCTTTCATGGCATGATCCACTAGATTATATAGATCAAGCCCTTAGATGACATACTAAAGTAGCATCATCAAGCCTCAACGTCAAGCCATAACTCTAAGTCAAACAGTAACATCTAAGTGGACATACATATGTCCATGTAATCACATAATGACAATCGAGGGATTCTTTTGTCATTTGTACAACGGTTGTTCTGTTGCACACACAGTATGATACGTGTGTCAAGGCATGACTCCTACTGAGGTGGGCATGTCATTTACTTATGTTATGCGAATCATAGCCATTGATAAATACACTTAGTCTTTATCCTCTACATTTGACTTTAAAACTGTAATGTGGAAACCCTGACATTTTACATTCAATTCACTTAGAATCTCATTTCAGACCTACTGAAGCGACTGTCCAAAATATTTATCAGTATCATCCTTCATGTTACACAAGCATAAAGGCGATTTTTCATGTGATAGGGCCAATCATTAAGCTTTTGTGATATTTATTGTGCTTTATTAATTGATTGCATACACAAGAGTATTGCTCAAATAAAAGAAAACGTCAATTTCATTTAAAAATCAATTGTTACAAAAATCATGTCTTTATCATTTACAAGATGTGATCAAATCCTACGTAATCCTAGACTCATGACTTGAGCTCTAAACACATCTCTAAAAATAGGTTTGGTCATTGGATCAGCGATCATCCTGTCTGTAGGAATATACTTATACTTATTTTTACTTTGTTTACAGCATCTCGAACAAAGTAGTAACGTCTTTGGATGTGTTTTGTCTTCTTATAGAATTTTTGATCCTTAGCAAATTGAATCGCAACAGTATTGTCACAATTCATCTTACAGGATCATTGGGCCTCAAAGTTAAATCGAGGTACCGTAGAAAGCTTTTGAGCCAGAGTGCCTCTTTCACGGCTACGCTGCACGCGACATAATATCTCAGAAAGCTATACTACGTGTCATGATGCACAATTCGTGCGGAAGCGTAAATATAAGTGTGTGTTAAGCATACTTAACAAAAATTTCAGAGATCTTTTGACCAAGGATCTTTGCTAATTTACACAACTTGATGGTACAAGGGAGAGGAATTTGTTTACCTCTTGTAGAATCACTAATTCATGCAAGAAAGCTCCTTCCTTTGAGGTGTTCAAGTGTCCACC
>JAOWBN010018082.1:0-10736 GCA_028565015.1 Pinguicula moranensis
CCCCCCCAAGTATGTCAATCGCACTATGCAAAAAGTTTTTCGGGAGAAGGAGCTGGCTCACCAAACTACATGTACCTATAAACCTCACCAAAAATGGCATGGACAAAAGGAAAAATCGTCTACTATTGGAAATGACTAGGGCAATCATAATTGAGTCTCATATACCTACATTTTTTTGGGCCGCGTATAGTTTGTCAATCAGTTACATACCACCTCAAAACCCTTATCAATTCCGTGGCAGCTCAATTAACAGTTCTGTCATATCTCTCCTTACTCCCACATGTGTTTGGATGCTCGGTCTTTGTTTACATCCCTAAAGTTTACCAAACAAAATTCAAACCTTGTGCCATCAAATGTGTTTTTGTTGGGTATGGGGTAAACCAAGAAGGGTACCAATGTTTCGAACCCAACGGTCATGGGGAGAATTGTGCAAGGATTATTTAATGGCAGCAACTGATACACAAATATTTATCGAGTACATGCTCTATGATGAAAATAAAGTGGACGGTGCAGATCAAGTTGAGAAGGTGCTAGATGTAGTTGAGAAGGCGCCAGATTTAGTTGAGAAGTCATCCTCTAAAAGATGTCTACTCTTAAGCCTGGTTCCCGCTCCCCAAAAAAGAAGAAGACTGGTGTACTTGCCTTCCAATATAGTTTCTACGAGAAAGCTACAAAAAACATCTACGACTTAGGGGAATTGATGTTGAAGGGTTTGAAGATGCGTGATGTTTATGTAGGTTCCAGTACAAAAGTTGACGAGAGAAGGCTACATCTGGCTGAGGAAACAAAAATAATAAAAGCAAGAAACTAATGTAGCAACTATTGGGAAAAATGAGTTGGCTTCTGAACTGTTAATGGTCTCGCAATTTAGGATTGATAGAGAACAGGCATCAGATACTGAGTGTAGTGATCATATAACACCTAATAGACATTGGTTTCAAGATCTAGATGAATCAGAAAAAGGATAGTTTGTATGAGTAATGACACTAAAAAACATATAAAAGGTGTTGGAAAGGTACTCTTAAAATTTGATAGAAACCTTATTAACAAATGTAAGATACATTTCAAACCTAAAACGAAACCTAATATCTCTAGGAGCTTAGAAGAAGTAGGTTCTATGTATAAATCAGAGAATGAGATTCTAATAGTGAGCAGATAAAACAAAAGGATTATGACTCGTAGGAGAAAACATAAGGCTCTATGTGCTTCAAAATTATGTGATTCCTGAACCTAAATCTTCTTCACTAGTAGCCACTATTCAGGATGACACAAAACTTTGACATTTGAGGCTCGAACATATGAGTCAAAAAAAGAATAAAAAATTATGTACATCAAGGGATGGTTGGGGAGGTTTAAATTGGGTGATCTATCAGTTTGTGAATCCTGTATTTTAGGAAAGCGAAATAGGGCATAGTTCTTTGAAGGCACATACTCCTCCACTATACCGCTTAAGTACTTACATCCTAATTTGTGTGTGCCTGAAAAGATTTACACACACAGGGGAGCAAGTATCTCTCTTCCATTATTGATGATTTTACTAGAAAAGTTTGGATCAAACATTGTCTAAATTTAAAGTTTGAAAAGTGCAAACTGAAAATCAAATAGACAAGAAAGTACAATACCTAAGAACTGACAATGACCTAGAATTTTGCAATCAAAGTTTTGATAGATGTTGTATGCTGATAATGGGAACACTAGATGCAAGACTGTCACTTATACACCCCAACTAAATAGTATTGCTGTAAGAATGAGCATGCCCCTTCTAGATAGTGTTAGATGCCTTCTAGTAACCTCAAAGTTTAAACAACCATTTGGGGGGAGAAGCCTTACAAATAGCAGCTCATATAGTTGATAAGAGTCCAATCAGCTCACTAAATTTCAAGTGTTCAGAGGATTTGTGGACTAGAAAGGATCTGAACTTACATTATCTTAAGGTTTTTGGGTGTGGTGTATACTCACACACTAAAGGAAACAAATTAGATCCTAGGGAAACTAAATGTGTGTCTGTGGATTATCAAGAAGGGGTGAAAGGTTACAAATTATGGTATAGAAGCTCATCCGGAGGTCAAAGTTATCATTAGCTAAGATGCTATCATCAATAAGTTTGATTTTCCTTGTTTGGATATTATTTATGCAGGTAACAAACGGATGAATTCACCCAGTGAAGTTTATGATCAGAATGAAAAGAGTTTGAGTTCCAAAACACCCTAACAGAGGCGTTTCATTGAGGTAGAGCAAAGGGTTGTTAGTAACTCAACTGATAATGATGGAACAAGCTCTGATAGCTCATCTGATGGAGGAGATGGACAAGGAGAAGAACCAACCGAAATCATGGAAGAACTTGTAGATTTTTGGAATTGCACTTGGGTTTTGTATTTAAACCATGAGTGATTGCTTTAGTTCCTCATTTGTTATGATTGATAAACGGAAGAGTTTTTTTTTTTTGAGTTTTGAACAATTGTTCTTGTTATTTTTATTGATCAGTTTACATGTTCTTATAGAGGTTTAGAGGCCTAACCTATGGAGATCATGATAAGGGAAGATTACCGTGAATTAACGGAAGAATCAACTAACTTAGACTCTTTCATTGTATAAAGATACAATAGATCTTTCCCTTTTTCCATTATCTAATACTCCCCCTCAAGTTGAATTTGAGCATATTCATTTCCTAACTTGCGTAGTAAATAGCAAATGCATGACTGGATACTGCATTGGTTAGGATGTCTGGCAGCTGATGATCCTTTAATCAAAAAAATCGGAGGCTAACAACTCTGTCTTCATGCTTTTTTTTTAATAAAATGTCTGTCCACCTCAATATGCTTTGTTCTCTCATGCTGGGATTTTCAAAAATATTGATGGCTACCCAGCTGTCACATTTCAGTTGGTACATACTTGGTACAGGATAGCCAATTTCGGCCAATAATATCCGAAGCCATAAGACTTTGGTCAGACCATGAGCTACTCCTTAAAACTCTGCTTCACCATTGGATAATGGCACGGCTTTTTGTTTCTTAATTTTCAACGTGATGAGGTTCCCTCCTACCATCATAAAGTATCTAGGTGTTGACTCCTGTCAATTAGATTACCTGCCCAGTTTGCATCTGTATATCCCTGAATATCCAAGTGTCCAATCTTTCTTAAAATGGTCCTTCTCCCACGTGATCCTTTATGGTAGCGTTCAATTCTCAAGATAGCTTCCATATGTTCATCTTTAGGGCCTATGCATGAACTGATTGATTACTCCTACAGTATGGGCTATGTCAAGTCGGATACGTGCTAAATATATCAACTTACTGATGAGATGTTGATATCTTCTCTGATCGGTCAATGTTGCTCCTTCTACAATCTGTAACTTTTGATTCATAATAACAGATATATAAGATGACTTGTAGTCCATAAGTTCCGTTTCTGCTAGAATATTGAGGGCATACTTTCTCTGTGTAATAAAGATCCCTTGTTTTGATCTCAAGACCTCTATCCCAAGAAGTAGTTAAAATTATACCTACTACTACGAGTGGCCATGTTTGGAGAAGGACACCAAAACACATATTGTCTACCTCCAACCCCTAAGGGAACCCGACTACCGACCCTAAGTGTCCTCATCCTATTGCCCCTGAGGGGTTGTTCTTCCACTTGTGGAAGTTGGCACTTTGCCACATACTGCTCCTCCTATGGTTGATTCAGTAGATCACATAGTCTTGCATGTGGATATGGATGGTGTGGTGTATATGACTAGTCTTGATACTTATTCTATGGTCACTACAACTCCTTTTGGTCCAGTTTTCTCTTCCCATGCCATTGCCAAGGCCCCAGAGGTGTGGTTAGTCCTCCTACAACTACTTTGCTCTCGAATTCTTTTGTGCATTGTAGTGAGATTTGGTTTATGATATTCCACCCACCCTCACAACTGAGGGTGCTGCTCCATCCATGGGTCTTGTGGGCACTACTGAGGAGAGACTTTACAAGCCCCTCCTTACCCCCATTGGTACCCATTCTTTTGTTGCTGTAAATGTGGAAAATAAAACTTTCGCTGCAATTATGGAAGATCCTCTTACTAATTATGTTGCCATTGGGCACACCTCTCGTTGCAAGTCTGATTATGAAAAGGACAATGTCTTGCCTCTCACTTTGTCGTAGTTGACTATTGATACAATGAAAAGGAAAATGGGCTAACCTACTAATAAAAAGAATACAGTTGCTGATGCAATTGTGAGCCCTCTATCATCTTTGGACGTCTGATTTACTCATTTGAAATGCGCGAGGAATTGTAGTGCTCTACTTGCAGTTGTATCTGTTTCATCTTATGGTTTTATAACTTACTTTTCTTTGTTGTGCCATGCCGACAACTTCAGTTTACTTTTCTTTGTTGTGCCAAGCCAACAACTTCAATTTACTTTACTTTTCCACGTATTAGTCCTTGCATGTGTTTCTTATTGTGATCTCGAATGAACCAATGGGTGGCAAGATTTGGTTGTTTACCGAATCGAATACTGCCTATTCTATGGTTCCTTCTTATTGAACAATTCCTTGTATTCTCTATTGTATGAGAATCTCACTTTATTTGTGGTAGTCTATGCTAAGTATGACATTGTTGTTAGACATACAAAGTTGGGCGGATATTGATTCTTTATTGACATCATCTATCCTTGTTAATATTGTTGGAGATTTTAACGTGTTGTAGTTGAATTCTGAAAAATTAAGTGGGCGTCCTGTCCCCCACAAGCTAAAGCGGGTTTTATGATCGAGTTTTGTAAGCATCTAAATAGGTTCATCCTCAAGCATCTGGAGAGGTCCTTGGTTCATCCAACCTGATCCTATCACTTTTAAGATGTCTTGCAAATAGTGTTGAAACAAGTGATCATGCCCCTTCACTGATTCAAAGTTGTCCAAAGGTTCGTCCTCCCGCTACATTTCTTTTCCAGCAAACGTGGGTGAGTCATTCTTATTTTCTGAGAACGGTTATGCCTTCTTGGGGTGACCTTTGTTCTTTGCACGATATGGCTAGGTTGGCCTCTAAGTTGAAGCGATTGACGGTATGTCTTTGTTGTTGGAATAAGAAGGTTTTTGCACATGTATTTTGAGTCTTAAAGGAGCTTCGTACAATGATCTAGGATCTGCCCGCATGGTTTTCTGGTGATCAATCTTTACAGTTTGAGCTTCGTCGATACTATGAGATCTGCTTGAAGCACGAGGATATATATTGCATAAGTATGCAGAATAAAATGGTCAAAGGAGGAGAACCAAAACACAACCTTCTTTCATGTCATGGCGCATGAAAAGGCTTTTAAGGTGCCTAACTCTTAGATTACTCTCTTTGATGGTGTTCAGACTACTGATAGTGTCATCATTCTCATGGGGTAACAAAGTATTTCAAAGCATAATTGTTTAGGAGGTTACGGCCCCACTTCTACCCACTACGATCGCAAATTCTCCTATGTTGGATTTGCAAGATATTGCTCAAAACAACCTGACATTGCTAAAATTTATCCCGCCTTTAGTCTCTACAGCGGATAATCAGCTTTTATGTGCTTCATCATCTCTTGAGGAGATTTGTACTGCATTTCATGATATTTGTTGAAGATGATTTCTAGTCTTGGTAATGGGGCATGGATATTTACTCAAGCCTAAATCCCATTGAGAACATTACGTATAAACTCTAGCCCAATAAAGCTTATTGAGGAAGCTTGTAGGGAGCGTTTGGAGGAAGCCAGAGCCAAACATCACGTTCGAGCTATGGTTAAGCAAAGAGTAAAAGCGCAGGTAGAAGAACATGGAGGAATGTAAGTGAAACATCGTGGAGAAATATAAGAGGAGCGTCGTTGAGAGATATGAACGAAGCATTGCGAAGGAGTTAGAATAATAATATCGTAACTATAAATGTGTGGAGAGCTTCCCAAAGAAAGGGATCATGAACGGGGAAAATTCCCACTTCATCCTTGTAATAGAATTATTGAGGAATTAGTTCAATGATATAGCTTTGTTTTCTTTATAATAAATTATTTGTTATCCTTATAATTGCAGAAAATATTGGTAACATAATTAATATTGATCAGGATTCTGCTCTTGGTCCGGATGAAATTTTTTGTGCCTTTTACGTGCTTTGCACAGATGTTTTCCACAAAGATCTTTATGAGAAAGTGCTGGATTTCTGGAGGGACAACCCATTTCCTATTCCTTACTATGCTTTGATATAAGTGTCACTCCCCAATGCATTACACCAACCATATTGTTGGATTTTCGCTCAATCTACTTATGTTAGTATCCTCAACAATTATTTCTAAGATGATTGCGAAGTAGTTAAGTTTAGTTATGCCCCAAATTATCTTTGAGGCACAAGAGGTTCTGTTGTTGATGTGGCATCACTGATAATATAACACTTACTTTGGACATGACTTCTTATATGACCAAGCCTGTGCGAGGAGGGCATGATTTTGAAGTTGAACACGAGCAAAGGGTTTGGAGTATGTTGGCCCTACCTTATAATGTTTTTTACGCTTTGTTTTTTGTAATCCTGGGACTTCTATGATAGCACGCTTGGTGGAGTCATTTGTTTCCTCAAATTCCCTTAATGGAGCTCGTGATGGATTTTTTTAGTCTTCTTGTGGTTTACGAAAAGGGTTACCCTCTCTCTCATGTTGTTTATCCTTAATGCATAACCATTCGACCACGACCTCTCACACCTAGTGTCATCTAGTCAAATCTTACCTATTTTCTCTTTCTGTTGACTCTTCAATCATATCTCATTTTCTCTATGTTGATGATGTTTAATCTTCGTGAATGCTAGCTTGCACAAACTGGTTAAGCTAATGACTTTTATTCATGCTTTTGAGGCCATCTCAGGAGAGGGGATTAATCAGGCAAAAGGTAATTTTTATGTTTCTAATTGTGTCCTCATTGTATGGACAACACATATGGAGACTCTTACGGGGTTCCAGAGAAGCGCCTTTCATTAACTTATTTGGTCTACCCAATCTTTCAGGAGTTGCACAACACAAACTCTATTATCTCCTGTTTGACAAGGAGTATAAGAAATAAGTTGGCTGGAAGGGGAAGTTCCTTTTTCTGGGAGGGCGCACGCCGCTTATTCAGTTGGTTTTGAACTCTCTGCCTAACTATTTATTTTCCCTGCTAAATACTCTCATTGAGGTTTTGATAAGTTGCATAACCTATTTGTTGGGTTCTTCTGGAGTAACCCAGAGTTTGACAAACGATGTCACTGTTCCTGGATGGCCATCTGTTCCCCAAAAGAGAAGGGACTTGGGATTCTGGAATTTATTTAATGTTGCTCTCTCTTTGCATGCCAAGTTCGCTTGAAAGGCCGTCTTCGACGAGTTCCTCTGGATCTGGTTTATTTGTGCTAAATATATGCCAAGGTGCCCAATTTCACTTCTTATTGTACGCAACCTTTGTTGTCATCCCTATGGCCATTACTATCCTCTTATTTGAGGTTGATATCTGACAATTCAGTTTGGCTCATCAAGTCTGACAGAGTTTTTCGATGGTATGATGATTGGTCGAGGGTTGAAGTTTGGCATCCAAAGGCTGGCGGATTGCCTTACCCTTACTACAACGTATCGATGTTGTCTAGCCCTTGGCTGATCTATAACCTCTTATCCCTTGGTAGTAGATCTTGGCTGAACTATCATTCAGAGGCATTTTGCTTTATGGGATCACCTTATATTCAACTTTGGAAGCCTGACCTACATGGAAAGTTCCTTACAAAGTTAATGTGAATCTTCTCCATAGTGCTTTGTCTTCATTATTGCTGAGTCGGTTTTATAACTACTCATCACCAGTATTCTAGCCTACTTCTGGTTGTTTTCATGCACAATTGTGTTGCTTTCCTTGTTTATTTTCTCTTATTTCATGTTTTAGGAACCTTGAGGTGAGAGCCACTAAAAGGACAAGAATTAGCTTGAAAATGACTAAATCATGAAAGCTTACACCGAAGATGCCCGCCTCCCCTCATAGGCAGTCGCCTCAATGGGAAGATGCAAGCCAAGTCAATGGAGGTACTCGCCTTCACTGAAAGTGACCACCTTGTTGCCTAATTATAGGAAGCAAGTCTTTGAAGGGCCATGCCTCAAAGTTCTTGGAGCCCGCCTCCACTAGCTATCCTTGAGGATGTAACTCTCTGAAGGTACCCCCCTTTAATCCAAAATCGTTCACCTTTGCCAGCTATCTGAGGGATGCGACTCTCTGAAGGCCATCGCCTTCATTCGCAAAACGCTCTCCTTGATTTCAAATCCAAAGTTGGTGAATTTTTTAAGGATACCATATGGGTATACTGCTAGGAGTCAACTGGAGAGGAGTTATTCTTCATTAATGAAAGAAAGAGCGAAAGATGATATTAAGGGAAAATTTGAGCCCTCCATGGAATTGCGCATCAAAAATAGTAAAATACTCTCTTGGTGGGGAAAAGGCCCAATCATTAGGCTTCGGAAGCAACATCTTGTATCTCATAGGAATGTGGCACATCAACCATAACTCGACCAATGACTTAGAGGTGAGTCTTGTGAGGACTTGTGCGAACGACTTGGGATTCGCTATTGTAATTGGCACACCATCCAATGTAGATGCTCAAGGATTCTAGAGACATGTTTTGACTTCCCGTTTTGTGGTCGGAAGTTGAATCCCGAGATCGTCGATTAGGCGGCTTGGCCATAGATGTTCCCCGATCACCCAAAATCCTAGAAATCCACAGACAGGGAGGAGGAGTGAAAACGGACAAAATAGGAATGAGTAAAGTCAATGCAGAAATATCATAAATGATGCTGCGACACAAAAGGACTATCACCCTCAGTGTAATAAATTTTGGTAGACAAATATTGTGGCACGCTAGTTCTTATTCGCACAAACACCTGCACACCCACACTGCAATGATCTGGTGGTCGTTCTGCCCATTTTCTTTGAGGGTTGTATGATGTGAATCAAAAGGAATTTTCCTTTGTCGCTTTAAGATCTTCTTGGGGTGAATTTTCAGAAACTGTTTGAGTGTCTTCTTGATAATTTGGCCATATTCTTCATCAGAATAAAAATCTCCATTCTGATTTTTTGGGTTGCGGTAGTTGGCTCCACTTGCAGCTAAACCTTCTTATTTTGTTGTTGTCCAACGGATGATTATGGACTTTCAGAAGTGCTATGGTGTGCAAAAACTTTAGTAGATGGAAAAGGAAAATCATGCTCATTAAATATTATATCTCTACTAATTGCAATCTTAACGTTCATTGCAAATGGAGCTAAAGAGTCATTATTGGCAATTCATTTAACTTTGTGTTAACAATGGACTAGATCAAAATTGTTCTATTAAATTTCAATGCTTCTATTAGTGAAGTTACTGTAACTCAATATTTAAAATAACGTAATGCATCTTGGATCGCAACGGAAACAACCTCTTTATATAATTATAGGGGTAAAGTTGCGTATATCTGATCTCCCAAAATCCAATTTAATTGAAAATATATTGGGTGTGTTGTGTGTGTATCTACAAATTGTAATCTTAATTCCGCTTGAGCATCTATCCCATAATCCATATTCTTTTGTTATGTTTGATATCCTAAGAATACACATATTACTACTATTGGATCTAATTTCCCTTTTATGTGCATGTGCTGAACATCCAAATATCTTTAAGTGATCTAGTTTAGGCTCCCTATTAGACCTTAACAGTTGTGGACTCTTGAAATTAATGACACTAGATGGACTCCTATTAATAAGATAACATGCAATGTGTAAAAATCCCCTCCAAAAGGCTTTTCCTAACCTCGAAGTGGTTAATAAACATCTGATCATATCTAATAAAGTTGTATTCATTCTCTCAGGTACACTTTTGTGTTGTGGTGTAGTTCTTTCTTGTTCTATGCTTGAGGATGCCATTCTCACGGCAAATATTATCAAATTCTTTGTTATAAAACTATAAGCCACTTGTCTATCCTAAGTGTCTTTAATTTCTTACTAGTTTGAACTAGATATTTCCATTCCCTAAACTTGTAATATTTTGATATTTATATTTAAGCAAGTAAACAAATACTTTCCTGTTGTAATCATCAATAATAGAAAGAAAATATTTGCTGCCACCAAAGGTATTAACAGGTTTGGGACCCTAGAAATCAGCATTCACATAATATAAAACAGATTCAACCAAGTTTGTGACTGGAAAAAAAAAATTTATGATGCTTGCCAAAAAACACATACTTCACAAAACTTTAAAGTACTCAAAGGTTCAGAACCTAGACTCCCAGTTTTATGAAGTATGGAAAGACCCTTTTCACCAATGTCTCCCATCCGTAAGTGCCAAAGTAATGTAGCATTTAAATTTTCAGAAATGAGGGTTGCCTCATTATAAACCCTGTGATTTTTAGCTTACATAATATAACCTTGCTGATTCAAACTATTCAGAATAAGTTTTTTGTCTTTACATGCCTTTAAACTGCCATTTTCCCACTATTTTTGGTGGTTTGTGTGTGCAGAAACAAGAAGAGTAATAGATCCGGCCAAATAATAAGGTTTCTAAGGCCCTGTTTTGCGCAAACTTTCTTTTACTACTTCTTCTTATTTTTAGAAGGGGTGATGTGAAGTGAACCTAGGTACGAGCAACGAGATTATCAGATCTTTGAATGTGGATGACGAAGATGTTCGAGGCTCAAGGCGTATTTGGAAGGTAGCATGGCTAATCCAAAAGAGTCCTCATCCCCGAAGGAATCCTAAACCCGGAGAGAGTCCTAGCTCAACAAGGA
>JAOWBN010018093.1:0-22392 GCA_028565015.1 Pinguicula moranensis
GATAGATCCATGTATTGACATGTATATTGTGATGTTTACTTGTCAATACTTTTGTTTGACCATCAATTAAGAATTCCTACAGCATTAACATCAACATCATGAACCATATAAGAAATTTACAATACAACTCGTAAATCACAAAGGCCTCAACTTTTAAAGCTCCTAGGTGGTGGACAAAAGATTGCATGATCGTGTATCACAATAAGTCAAATTTCTAACAATAAGCTCAAGCATAAAACATTTCATAAGTTCTTAGATTAGGCAAAGGTTGAGCAAGCCACGAAAACAACAAATTTCACATATAAATTAACTAAGAGATTAGCAAAACAAGATTAATACATATAACATAACAAACAACGAAGTTCTTAAAAATGCTTTCCCCCAAACCTAACCAACACTGGTCCTCCAGTGTTTATCCAAGGTGGAAAGAAGCGACATAAAAAAAGTATCAACACAAGAATAGGAAAGAAATGAAAACAAGGTTCAAAAATAAAAAAGTAAACGCCCTAAAAACTAATCAATGTTCAAGGTCCCAACTATTCTTCAAAACTCCGGTGATGGAGGTGGATTGAAATGGATCCAACTATCAAATTGCTCCCTAAGCTCCCAAATGTTGCTCTATTTATAGGTTCAGAGACTTGCTTGCTTTTCACCATTGTACCTACAAAAGGAGAGATGTTAGAATAGAATGGAAGAATATTAAAAGCATGCATCCCATCTCTTATGTATCCAACCACCCACACCGCCACCCGAAACTAGGCATCACATAATCATGAAAATCAAAGTTCAAGGTGATGCCTAGGTGCTAGGAATAGTGCCTAAAATTTAAGAGAAACTTCACAAAGAACATGAAGAAAAGATAATAAAGGATGCAAAGAACACATGTTCTAAGGTTTAAGTACCCCTCAAATAAACTCATGCAAATCCTCCTCCCAAACCAAAATTTCAACATGTAGGATTGCAAATCTTGGTAGAGTAAATGTACCCAAGGTAATTCGGTTTTGTATACCTGAATTTTAGAAAGAAATCGGTTATAAACTTTGGTTTGGGTTTTGAATTTTATTTTTGGGTATCCGGTCAAGACCCAAAACCCAAAAAATAAAAAAATATAGATTAGGGTGATACAGTCTTAAATCTTAATTATTTGGCGCATGTACACAATTTTTTTTCTCTCATAACATGAATAAAACAATGGGGACCTTTGATGTTTCTGCTCTATAGCTTGCTGCCGGGACCGAGAGTTTTGTATCATGAGTAAGCAATTTTTTGCATCTAGGGATTCCTTTATTCTTGGCTTAATAAGAGATTTTTCAACAATTTGTGGGCTTAATTGGTACATTTTTCTTTTCTTGCACATGTTATGTGGTGTGTGAGGAGATTTTTGTTTCTCAATTCTGTTTGTTGGGTTGTTTGCTCTTCAATTCAAGTTAAATTGGTTCCTCCATATTCAGTTAAAGAGGAACAATGCTTTCTGGGGCATGCAGGTTTCTATAGAAGTTCATAAAAGACTTTTCTCATATTACTCGACCTCTATGCAAGCTGCTGGAGAAGCAAGCACCATTCACCTTTGATAAGAAATGCCACATTGCATTCACAAAAATGAAGACTGAACTCACCTCTGCATCTATTGTCTGCTAACCTAATTGGTATATGCCGTTTGAAGTCATGTCTGACGCAAGTGACTATGTAGTGGGGCGCAGTACTTGGACAGTACAAAAGTAAGATTTTCCATACAATATATTATGTTAGCAGGACCATGAATGCCCAAGAATTAAACTACACCACGACAAAAAAGGAACTTCTGGCATCGTCATATTTGCTTTAGAAAAACTTTGGCCTTAGATTCTTTGAAGCGGGATTGTGGTATATACGAATCATTCTACAATAAAACCCCTCATGGTAAATAAGGATGCATAACCTAGATTATTCCTTTAGGTACTGATGCTGCAAGAGTTTGATGTGGAAGTTCGAGCTAAGAAAGGATCAGAGAACCTGGTAGCTGACACTAATTGCGCCTTGTAGAAATGAGCAATACCTGTCGCTGATAGGTATCCCATCTCAGATAGCTTCAAAAATGAAATGCTATTTATTTTATTGATAAGTCAAATTCATTTTGTGTAAATCACGTATGTACAAAGAAAGAAAGAAAAGTACAAATAAAACAAAAAAATAAAATACAAATTGCTAAGAACTCCTTTTCCTGCTATAAGGTGTCTACTGCAATGTTTTTGAAATTGAGCTAACTGTCATGTTTTTCCTTTGCATTTCCCTCAATATAACTAAGGTGATTTGGTACATGGCTCACCTAGCGTCATAGTATATCACAAAGCGTCTTGGCATTCAGATCATCACCTCATCCTCTTTTCAGCAAATATAATGTCATGACTGTCATATTGTCAATTTCCCACTGTAGGAAAATTGGTACAAAACTCGGTTAAGGTTGGTGAGCTATCCCTGTAATGGTGAGGGGTAACACTTAAGTGGACACACACATTAGATCAAACCTAAAAACATGAGTAGAGATGCAATTTACTACCATGATCTGTATGTATTATAGTGGCTCTAGATCTAACTCATCTTTCTTCTTTTGGTCATGTGCTTAAACAATGTTGATGCACTTGAGAGCTTCAGATTCCTTGAAGCAGATTTCTGCTCCTGCTGATTTTCGTCAATGATTGGTGCTGTTATCGATAACAACTTTGTAGAGGTTATGGATTGCCCTGTTTTTATGTGGCTTTGTTGATTTTTTGTTGTTTTAGCACTTTAGCTATGGTTGCACCAGTGCAACAAAAATCAATTGCATTGGTGTGGTCTACTTGCACCGTGATTTCCATCTTAATATTTCACTTACATGCATGTTACTACATGAATCACCCAGTGATTCAGTGAGTAAGGAAAGGTAGTAACACTCTAGTATGTTTTCATCCACATCCAGGTATTTCTCTGCACAATCTTTGCAGTTGATTTGCATCTGGATAAGTACCTATAAAATTAGCTTAATTTCTGTCTTTCCAAGTTTGCGATGTCATTTCTAGCCATATGGTGTTCCATGCTTCAGGTGCAACTTGAGAAGGTTTGTTGTGTACGTATAATTGGAGTAAATAGATGCAAAGACATAGTTCAGAATTTGGTACCCCAATTGGGGCCAATGAAAGATTAAAGCTTCTAGATGTCAAGCTAGTAACGTTAAAAGAGCACTAAATGGGAGGAAACCCAATCCCTTTATGACCCGAAATAGGGACATCCTAAACTCTATTTCCTATAACAACATACTATGCATATCTACTCATGATCTAATTTTGGGGCGGGGTGTATGGTGATCCTCATTTGGGTACAAAATAATTTTCTTAGATTTTGAACTTTATAATATTTTGTCCGTTGTATTGCTTGTTGATAAGCAATTCTTAGTTCACTTGTAGGACATATGCAATTTATGGACAGGACAGAGCACGACAACAATGTGGAAAGTAGTTACGAGATTTTGGTCCTGATGACCTCATGAAATTGGAGCCAAAATCTGATATTCTTACATAGTGTCCAAACAATTTAGCCAGATTTCCTACTTACATACGAAACTCCCCAAAATGGGCCATTAACTGTAATTGTGCAATAAATTTACTGTATGTGTCATCCATGACCACTCGCTAATGAATCTACAGTGGGGGTGTTGGACATTATTAAAGAAAGAGGAATGGCATCAGGTGTCTTTAATAATCGGAGGGTTGCAATTAATGGAACGGAAGGGAATGGACCACATTTATGGGTAGTCCTGATGAATACTCACTAAATTTAGTGCATGAGTTCTATGCTAACTTGGTAATGGCAACAAAATGAAAGGTGTATGTGAGATGATGTCTTGTACCATTTAGCTCGAAGGCCATAAACCAGATATATGGACTACCCAACATTGAGGAAGATGAGTATTCTCAATACATTGAGAATCCAGATCTCAAGGAAGCAGTTGGTTTTCTCCGTGTGCCGGACATTATTTGGAAAAGTCCATCGGACCCAAATCTACGGAGTTGGGTGTGAATAGGAATGACTGCCTCTCTAATACAGTGCTCCGATATATGTTTATTCAAACACTGATGTCCACTACCCACACCACCGATGTCAAACTAAAGTGACTCCTCTTGATCTATGCCATTGAGACAATGATGATGATCGATGTGCGGCAAATCATCTACGCTGACATCATAGATCATCTAAGCAAGCGCTCTACCTCTTTACATTTCCCATCGCTTATAACAGTGTTGTTCCTGAATGCCGGAGTGGAACTGCCTCGAGAGGAAAATCTCACACCGACCGGATCCGATGTCCTAGATGGGGACCTATTCAGAAAGAAATCATAGTCGCTATGAAGACATACCAGATCCATTCAGCCTTCCTTCACCAATCCGCCTATCAACAGGAGGCTCCACACCCAAGAGTACAACCAGAGAAGATAGAATCACTCAGCAACCACCTCAAAAGGCAAAGGTAAAATCCCTTTGCCTAAGGCCGTGCCCTGCCGCACTAATGTGCAGGTACCAGTGAACATCCCGAAGGTAGATCACTCAACCACAGAGGATCATTAGCGAGTGGTCATGGACCACACATACAGGTACTTTGCGGCCATCCACACCAACTTGGTTTCGATGGCAGCTACTCAAGGTATTCACTATCATGTAAGCCCACTGCCACCTCCACTATTGAAGATCATACCACATGCACAAGCTCCTACAATTCAAGAGGAAGAAGACAATAATGGGGATGAGGAATCCTTGAACGCTGACGACGTGGAGCACGTAGATCTTAGGTTCAGACTTATTCCCACTAGTTGCCTTACGGGAGTACACCACTGACTTTCCATAACTTATCTCTCCAATAAGGGTAGTGCCAAGTTTAACTTTGGGGAGGTTAGGAGTTGCATGTGTATCATCTATTATGCTGATTGAACTGTCATTTGGTTGTTCAATTTATCTTTTGAACTTGAACCTTTTGTCTAATTTTTGAATTAAATTGCTTGCTTTCATTTAGTTGACTGTAATTTCTTTGGTTTTGATCTAGTATTTTATTTTATTTTTGTCTGTATATTTAGTTGATTCACATTAATTTTGTTTTTTTGTTATGCCAAAATTCACTAATAAAATAAAGTTTATGTACAAATGTGAAGGAAGAAAATAGAAAATACATAAAAGAAAAAAAAATCTGTGGAGCTCAACATCCCTTGGGAAAGCTGGGATGTGGCTCAACAAGCACCTGAACATATCTCTCAGACCCAGCTTCAATCATCACCCGCCTGGTTTTCACATACTTTAGGAATGAAACTAATGCAACATTGATCCAAACTTGTTGCTTCGGAGGTTGCCTCAAGACCTCAAATGTTTTGTTGCTATATGCCTCTAAAAGCCTCATTATTGTCAACTTATCAGAGCCAACTCTTGCACACAATTCAATTTGCAGTAAAAGCATCAACTTATCAATCTTATGTATGAGTCATAACTAGATTTGCTCAGCTCTGCTTGCACGTATTGTTCCAAAGCATATAGGAGTCATGACTATCAACTTATCAATCACTAGGATTGATACACAGCTGAGCCTACTCTCCTGAATAGTTGTGGGATTGTTTTTTGAACCCCATTTTTAAGTAGTGAAGGACAGACATGGTGAAGATATAACCAATCTTTCATATAGTAGTCTCATTGATCTCTTTGATCTCAACCAAGACCAGGGAGGATTTATTTTCAGCTGCTCCATTGGATCTAAACTGAGTTTTAGCTGGAGATTATCCTGTTAGTGGATATGTCCATTGGATCAAAACTGCTCGAGATCATCTCAGTTATGAGGATATGTCCATGACCCGTGTGGCTTGGTCTCTCAAGCAGGAAACTACCAGCATCAGGAAGTAGTGAATTGTTGTACACCACCACCACCTTAACTGTCATCATTCCAGTCTTATGCATTGCTACTTGCCAGCAGCAATATGCAGTGATTTGCTGCATAGTGCAGGGGATTGGATACTGTGGCTCTACTTCTTGAAATTCATACATACTGTTGGTTGCATGATCCATTCGGAAGGTGAGTAGGGGAATTTCCTATCTATTTTGATTGTTCTTAACCAGGACTAGGTTGCTCTTTGTATTCTTTGTACCATCAGGTGAGTGATAGGCTCTTTGTTGTTAAAATGGTATGTGTTTCATGCTTTCCATATTGTCCAGATAATTGCCAACCAGATTGAGATTCAAGCATCCTTGTTAATCTATTGAGGTTTGGCTGAGTAGTATTCAAGAATGAATGGTTGGTGCTCGGGAGCCAGTGCTTGTATGCTCATCATTGAGGTGCAACCACTTTTGTAGGTCCTTGCAAACCTATTGAGAACCATAGATTATTGGAATAAATGTTCCCTTATTTTTGTGGTGGTATTACATAGTGTGCAGTTTGCAGATTGGTCATCTCGGATGATGTTCCTTTTTAATAAGTTAGCCTTGATAGACAGAGCATTCTGAATAGGTCTTCATGCAAATATATATATATTTTTTATGGGTGTACCTGCTCCAGAGATGCTTGGTTGCTTCTAGATCGAGTTTTGATTAAGGCGGAGATGTGAAGGATATGATTTTGGCATAGGCATCCTTAACCGTATATTTTCCTGGAGTATTATCATCATAGTTGTAGACATCTATCCCTTATTGTTTTCGTTGTGCATCCTACAAAAAAGGATATAAGATTTGTTAGATTTGCCAGTTCAAAATTCCTCAGTTCGCTTCTCTAGGAACATGTCCAGTTCTAGCTCATCCTTTCCCATCCGTCTAAATCTGCTACACTGATTTCTTTGTGCATAGCAATACAATACAACCTCTGTTATGTGGTGCCACTTATCCTTCATGAATCTTACTCTTTCTCCCATCCTTAGGGAATCCTGCCGATGATTTCACCATCTAGAAGTGTATGTGCTCCCTCTTTTTCTACCTCTGTACATGTGTAGTTGTGGTACTAGTTTGCTAGATTTTACAAGTTCTACTATTGAAAAAAAGATCTTCAGCTCCATACTTAGATCTGAATTTTGTAAATACCAAAGATTGATCATCATTCAGAATCCTTTCACCCCACTTACTAAGCATTGCATTGTTGAAAGCTGACAGGCACCAAAAACACATACCTCCTTTCTATTTAGGTGTTGTGATCTTTTTCCAGGATGTCCAGCACATCTTTTTCTTGTATATGTTGTTGCCCTCAAAAAAGGATATTTGGATACTGACCATTTTCCTGAGCACTAATGCACGAGCTCTGAAGAGGAAGAGATAGTGGGATGGTAATGTTGACAGTACCGAGTCAATTAGGATCATTTTACCCCCCTAAGGATAGGCATTGGTGCTCCCAAGAGTTCGGTGTTTTATTAAATCTATCACAAGTTTCCAGGTGGGTGGTCTATTTGTGTTGGCTCTAATGGGCAATCCTAGGTAAGAAAAAGGAGTAGAACAAGTTGTGCATCTTAGGAAGGCTTCCATCTCTTTCATAATGGACTCAGGCATGTTGATACCAATTAGCTTGCTCTTGCTGAATTTTTTTTTTATAAGCCAACTTTCATATATACTGAAAATATTTACAAGGAAAAAGGAAAAGAAAAACAAACAAATAGAATACAAGATTGAGACTAGTTCCGATGAGCAATAAACTTAACAGGGTAAAATCAGTGGTTGCTCCCTCGAACATGACCTATAATATTCGTCCCTTCCATCCTATCCTTTAGTATAGCTAAGGGTGATCGGGTACATGTTTCCTTTCCAAACAGAACTATATCATCTGTGAATTGCATGTGTGCCACATTCACTTTATCTTTGCCAATCTCCAGCTTTCAAATAGTTTTAGTTATGCTACCTTGTTCAGCATAACAGAAAGTTCCTCAGCTTCCAACAAGAAGAAATATGGTGACAGAGGATCACCTAGCCTTAGACCCCTTGAGGCGAAGAACTCTTTGGTTGAACTACTATTGACAAGGATTGATGTGGATGATGTCTTCAACAAGTCTTTAACCCACAGAATTCAACAAATTGTGAACTTCATTTTGTACATCACATTCTCAAGGTAGCCCCAGTTCAAAGTATTAAAGTCTTTTTCAAAGTCACTTTGAAGATAATAGCCTGCTTCTTGAGCATTCTCATTTCATCCACAATCTCATTGGTTATAAGTACACTATCCAACAGCTTTCTCCTTTGATAAAGGAAATTTTTTGATTGAGATCACTTCACCTATGATGGAGCATATTCTATTGGCCAACACCTATAATATTATTTTTGTCATGACCCTATCAGTGTGATAGGTTTGAAGTCTTGAACCTACAGTGGGGATTTAGTCTTAGCTACTAATGTAATGCTTGCTGCGTTGTAGAATTCTCTCATCATATGTAGTATATCAGGCTTCACAAGATAGAGGAAGTGTTTGATAAATATGAAGTTGAGGCCATCCGGGCAAGGGCTTTTAGTGCTGCCGCAGTTTTGATTGCTGTCAGTATCTCCATATCAGAGAAAGGAACCATCAGCTTTTGTACGGAGCTACTGCTTATAGCTTTAAATCTCATATTGCATATCTTTTGTCTTTTCCCAACTTATTCTCTGAATCTCTCTATGCAATGAATCCTGAAGCACTCTTTCACTCCATCAGTATCTTCGATCCATCTTGAATCACTCCCTATCCCATTGATAGTGTTTCTTCTCCTGTTATTTGTAAAAATTCAGTGGAAGAAAGTTGTATTGGCATCACCTTGTTGGATCCAAGTTACACAAGATTTTTGGTACATTAGACTATCCAAGTTCTTTGAGATAGCTGTCAATTTGCCTCAGGTTTTGTAACGCAGTCTGCTTTGGATCTTCATCTATGGTGGAGGTATCTCCTTCTGCATACATTTCCATTATTTTCAACGTGGTTAACAGATCCTTCCTCTCTGATATCAAGTCACTTGGGGCTATTTTGTTCCACAATCTAATCCCCTCTCTCACCAATTTTATTTTCTCCTTGATCATGTGGCTGGCACTGCCATGTAGGCCATACAATTCCATTGTGTTTCTAATAGACTGTTGTAGTCCTTATCAAGAAGCCAGGAGTCCAACACATATAGGGGCTTTGGTCCCCAATCTTGCAGCATGGAGGCTAAGCTGACAGGGTAGTGGTCAGAGTCATCCCTATCAAGACTAGTTTGGATCCAAGTAGTTTCACCTTCCAACTACACATCATTTACCATAAATCTATCTAGACAGCTCATTGCTTTCAAGGAGCTGAGGTACCATGTTAATTTTACTGCAATCCATTTTCAAATCTTGTAATCAAGCAGTGTGGATAAAACTTTTGAATAAGCTGGTTTCCAGAGCATAAGCATGCTGGCTTACTCATTTTCTCTTACTGTTCTCCAAAACTGCACTAGAATCTCCTACGAGGCAGCACTTCTCCCAGGTTTAGCTACTTGGACGTGTAGTAGTTGCTCCCATTGTAGCCTCTTACCATCTAGATCACCTGGGCCATAAACATTAACCATGTTAGATATTGTGTCATGTGTATTCCACAGACATGGATTGATGTTTAATTCGTGTTATGTGATGTGAATTCACGATTTTGGCTTCGAATTTGATTGAAAATTGGAAAACCCGATTTGTCTCCAAGAACCCAATTTTGGATTTTGGATTTTAATTCGAATTGGATTAATTAGTTCGTATGTAATTGGTTTGTAGAATTACATAATGTCATAGTAAATTTAATTCGAACTTGACAAATCCGAAAATTCAAGCATTTATTAATTTATGGCAATATGTTATTTCATTAATTCATAGCAATGTGTTATGCCATTGCTTTCAATTGGCAACTTGTTCATGCCAATGTTAGAGGCTCTTGTGCCGAGTAGTTAGTTTGTAGTTCAAGATCATAGGATGAAGTCTTGAAGCAGTATCCAACTGCTCGTAGTTGATTGGCCACAGAGATGACACTTCAAGATTGAAGATGTCATATTACTCAACACAAATAACTGCATTGGATGTGATTATTTCCTTACGCATTTATTTATTTAAATGCTTTGTTCGTTCTCTTGACTTGTAATGTGATTAATTTGTTTCAAAGCGTGAATTGTCCCTAAGGGTAAAAAAATTAGGACGTAATGCACTTCCTATTCTATCCTCTTCAAACTACTTGAATAGGAATGATGTTTAACCTACTCAGTAGGTATCGCCTTGTATCTTGTAGGAGTTGAGGGCGTGCGGGGCATATAGAATAGGTTTGTCTAATACGGCTACCGGAAAAGATTTGAGCCCTAGTGCAAGGTGTTAACAATACACGAGGTGTTGTTAACCAGCCGAGAGTCACATGCGGGGTATGTGATTCTGAGTTCATGCCTTAGCTGGCTTGGCATGGTAAAATGTGGATATTGGACCTACTGTATACGGGGACACAATCATATATGTAGTGGGGTTGAGTACTAGTTTAGAACTAAACACACAACATGAAACTTAACTAAATCTTTGTATTTTATCTGATGCTTTGTATATGATGGCATCTAAGACTCCAAACACATATCCTCTTGCATCTGTAATGGAACAATACAAGCTTAACGGTTTCAATTTTACATATTGGTACCGTAACCTAAAAATTGTTCTAAAACATCAAAAGAAGGACCATGTCATAGATGTTCCTATTCCTTTACCTCAACCTATCACAGCTCCTCGTGCTGAAATGGAACAGTGCGAGAAGAAAGTCGATGAAGCTAATGAGGTTAGTTGCCTCATGCTTGTATCCATGATTCCTGATCTTCAAAAATGATTTGATGATTGGAAATCATACGATATGGTTTGCGAGCTCAAGAACATGTTTCAAGAGCAAGCGTGTTATGAGCGACATCGTATAGCTAAAGAACTTTTTGAATGTCGTATGGTTGAGGGAGCCTCGATCAGTACGCATGTTCAGAGATTCATGGGTTTAGTAGAACAACTCGGGAAGTTAGGCTCTACAATCTACATTGAACTCTGCACTGATCTAATTTTACATTCCTTGCCATCGAGATTTTCTATGTTCATTATGAACTATAATATGGCGGGAATTGTGGAGCCATTGAATGAGTTGCATTCAATGCTCTCTACGGATGAGACTTCCATCAGGCGGGCTCCTGATGTTTTATCAGTGTTAGGGGACAGTAGGGTGGGCAAGAAAAAGAAAAGGGATAGGTTCAAGGGCCAGAAAAAGGTAAAAGGCAAGGGTAAGGCTCCTGCTGAGAGCAAGACCAAGACCAAGACCAAGCCTAAAAAAATTTCATTACCTACTCCGGAGACTATTTATTTCTTTTGTGGAGGCAAGGGTCACTTTAAACAGTCGTGTTCAAAGTTCCTAGAAGAACAAAAGGCATTGGGAACGTCATCTACTTCAAGTATTCACATTGTTGAAGTTAATTTTGCTTCTTCTTCTACCTCTTGGCTCGTGGACTCAGTAGCAGGTGCTCATATTTGTTCAAATATGCAGGCATTAAGAAGGCATAGAAAGCTAGCAAAGGGTCAGATGAATTTAAGTTTGGTGATGGCACTTTTTTTCAGCAGTTGCAGTAGGTGACTTAGAATTGCAGTTGCCTAGTGGGCATAAGATCGAACTTTTGAATGTATATTATGTTCTGTGTGCTAGCCAAACATTATGTGTGTATCTCGACTTACTTCTATGGGATATAAGTTTGTCATGAAGGACAGATTTTGTACCATTTTTTGGAATGGTTTATGTTATGCTAATGTACCTTTATTCAATGGTCTTTACGTGACTGAACAAGGAACGCCCACGTATAATGTGAATACTAAACGACTCAAATTAAACAAAGACTCAACTCTCTTATGCCATTGTCGCTTAGGTCATATTAACGAGAATCGCATAAAGAAGCTCCAAACGGCTGGACTTATGGACTCTTTTGACTGAGAATCAATTGATAGGTGCGAATCTTGTTTACTTGGGAAGATGACCAAGACACCTTTTAAAAAGGTTGCCAAGAGTACCACTGAGCTATTAACATTAGTGCATACAGACGTGCGTGGTCCTATGAGCACAAATGCACGAGGTGGGTATTCGTATTTCATTACATTTACTGATGATTTCAATAGATATGGCTATGTGTATGGTCATCTACTGAAAAAGCAGAAAGTTCTTCAGTCACGTTAATATTCATTTGCTGCTTGAAAAAATTCAACACCAACAAATGAGCTATTAGAATCCTATATTTATTTAGGGTAAGTTTTGTGGACTTGTATAAATTTGCTATGTGGACTATTTAGGTCTAGTATGATTGATACTACATCAACTAAATGGCCACCTATGTGTATTCTAATCTAGCAATTTAGTATTGTAAATTATTGGGACATATTATGCATTAGGAGTATAACTCCCATATAACAAAATGCAAAAACTATTCTTGATACTGTTGGTTAGTTGATAATGTTGGTCTAATAAAATAAGCATGAACATCATGTTGCTTATGTTCATATAGAAAGTGTTCTTCTTGAAGTCATGATCAAGCATTGGTAGACCAACTGATATCTAAAGATTCATATGTTGTCTTAATGGGGAAGTGATTTATATGCACCAATACTACTACGTATCAAGCCAATTATTATCATTTATTCTTCACGATATAAATGGTTATGGTCAGAAATCAAATAATCATCATCTCAGATGCGCAGTTTATTTATCAATTGCTCCGCAAAAATGCACAAAGATGGATCATCAAATAAGAAGGAGAATACATGTTTGGTCTATCCAACTTGAAGTAGAGAAAATAAATAGCTAGAAATGCTATTCAAATTATTATGAAGTATTTGGATCCTCAAATAAAATGTGAACTTGAACCTCAATTACACAAGTTTGCAAATCAATCACCAGACTTTGAAAGATTATTATTTACATCAACTACTAAAGCTCCGAGAAGAATTAATATCCCTGAAGTACAATGTTCCATTCTAAAGAAGCTAGACATGCATGAAGCGTGATAGTCCTCTCAGTTTCAAAATAAAATTATTGTATAGTAAAGGAGCATATATTAAAGATGACTCAAAATGAGAATAGTACAACTCTAGAAGAGCATGTTGACATAATTAATTAAGTCCTAGATAAAGTTTCAGAAGAACTTCAGGCGCTTAAAAATAAATGAGATCTCAATTGATCATGTCACAACAGAAAAGAGTTTGAACTGGAAATAAAATAATCATCAATGATGTTTGCATATAATATACCGCTAAAGCAAATGGACCAAAATAAGGATCCTGAGACTGCATCTTTTATGAATATAACAATCATATTATTTGCCAATGTGGATATATGTAATGAATGCAGAGTTAAATCTCTTGCAAAACAAAGTTTTTTGACCTATAGTCAATACACCAAATGGTGCAAAAAGAACATGATATAAATGGATGTTTATGCAAAAATAAAATTTATAATTAAGAGCACGATTTTTCATACAAAGGTTCATACAGAAGTCCTATTATTAGTTATGAAGAAGTAATATTCTATATGGTGTGAGCAATAACTTTTCATCATGTGATGAGTCAGGTACAGAAGAAAGTTTGAAATGCATCTGAATAGAAAAAGAACATTTATGTAAAAAAAATTGAAGAACTTCAGGTATCTTAAATTGGATAGAGAAATTTCCCTGAAATTTGTCATGTAAATCCTTACATGGATTGAAAAAAACTTAATCACCTGCAATATTATTATTTAAATGCATTCTTTAAACGAGGACTATAATATTATATATTTCTATATTTATGTAAAGGATTTGTATCTAAATTTGCGATCATTGTTTATGAAAATTGTTTGAATATTGTTGGTACTCATGAAAGACCAAAAACTGTGATTTCATTGAAGAGGAACTTTTAATGAAAAACCATGGTAAATTGTTTGATTTTTAGATTGAGCATTCGACATCAATAGACTCATTACCAAAGGTGCATCTCATTACCAAAGGTGCATAAATATTTGCACAGGAAAAAAGATACTTCTTTTAGTATAAATATGATCTTTAGGTCACATTATGTGTCAATTTATTCGTCTTAACGTCGAGAAGATAATAGAAAATTATTTAATCCTGAAGTATCATATTTGAGTGAAATTAGTGAGGTGATAAATATTTTGACAAGATTGCATTATTTGGTGGATAATGTGTTATACATATTTCTTGATAAGATATAAAATTTCTTCAATTTTAGGAGATTTTTTTTTCTCAAGCACTGTCTTTTACAATATTTGAAAAATTGATCCAACAGATGAAAATAAGATAGCTCATGGGTATAAAGTGATGCAATTATTAAGGAGAGTATGACTATACTCTTCATTCTTTAAGAATTTTTTTTCCGGATTTTTCTTAGCAAGGTTTTTAATGAGATAGTATTTTGAAGATGTATCTCAATTGATAATCATGTACTCTTTTTCCTTAACTAAGATTTTTTTTACATATTTTTTTCGTAGTAAGATTTAATGAGATATGAAGAAGTAGATATTTAAGGGAAAGTAACCATTAATCTTATCCATAAAACTCACATAAACTCCCTCAGCGGTTTATGTGAGTTTTACGGATAAGATTATATAAATTATATAAATGTCCATTAATCTTACATTCATAAAAAGAAACGCAAGAATGGAAGGCAGTTCCATTATTCAAAATAAGAATGGGAGACAGATCAATTATTCAATGGACCTTTTATTGTTTTGAATGCTTTCTTGTGTTTCCCATTCTTGCGTTTCTTTTTTTGAATGCTTTCACAAGAACAACAGTAGATTGCTGCACTAAAAGAGAAATAATTGATTTTAGTGCAATTTCAGATCTTTCTCACCATCTTCTCTTACTTTTTTTTTCTCTCTCGCCTCTCACTAAAACTTTTCCCGTGCAAACGACGCAACCTCATACAACCACGTCGGATATCTCCGATGGTGGGTGAATAAGCGGAACTGCCATCTAACCATTCCACGTCGGTGGCGCCTTCGCCATCAACAATGGATACCCAAATAGAAATTGGCCAACCTTCGCAGCAGAAATCCGACCCTATTGATAGAAAATTGCAGTGCTGGAAACAGCCTTGGATTGATGCCCAGACACTCTGCAAGAGGAGTTGCCTTTTATTTAACCAATTTCCCGTTAGATTGGACAGAGGAAAAGATGAGGATACTATTCGCTAAACTGTGTGAAATATCAAGCATTACACTACCAAAAATGTTGGATCAAACAAAAAAGCGATTTGGGTTTGTGCGATTCATGTCAATCGTCAACAACATAGGGAAAACCATGGCCTGCTTGAACGCTACGATAGTGGAACCCAGCAACTTGGGAAAACATGGCCAAATACCAAAAGCCGCCGGCAACCCAACTCCGCAAGGAGTTCTCGAAGCATCAGAACAAGCGAGATCCTGGAATAAAAGTGGTGCAAAAAATCATACAAGTTGCTCTAGACCCAATGGAAGAGGAGACAGAGTGTATTAGATGGTGCCTTGTAGTTTCTTTACAAGGAGTGCCACGGGAGCAGATGGTGAGAGAGATACAAAACCATGTGGATTTAGAAAAAAATCAGAGTAGCTCTACTCCCCGGGACTCAAGTTCTTATACAAACAACCAATGAAGAGGAAATGAATGCTTTCATCAAAGAGATATCGGCATGGAAGACAGCAGGCCTGGTTGATTTAAATAAGTGGTCGCCAAATGCAGCATCCCATCCCCACGACTGATGGGTTTGTCTATCTGGAATTCCAATTCAATTCTGGAATACAAGGGTTTTCAAAGAGTTAGTAGAACCTTACGACCAACTACTATAGGTGGAAGAGAGCAAATCAGAATTTCACGATTTTGACACAGTGAGGCTTCTAATTCGTAAGAAAAACCCTCACATGGTGATACCGTGGATCAAACTGGTAACAAAGGAGGAAACATACCCAATCCAGGTGTGAGAGGAGCCCAAATTATGGAAAAGAATGCTGGAACAAAGGAAAAACTTTGTCGAGTCATCTTCCTCGAGTTTAGACGCCAATGTATGGCCATTATTACAATGAGTTGAAAACACCCAGAAAACGACTCTGGGCTGCTCTGAACTAAACAAAAGAAGAGTTGATTCACTGATGATTGAAGTTAATACCAAGGTGCCATAAGGAATTGAAGAAGTAACTTTAGAGTCAATGGGCAATGATGCCTCTGGACAGTTAGAATAGGTCAATCTAACCCAAAAAACACCTGTGGGGGTGCAGGGAGAAGTGATGGCCATCACCAAAATTCAGGATCAAAGGAATGAAGACTGGACAGTGGAAACTGATACATTGAACACAATTCGAATGGGGGACGCAATAACCCTTGGAGAAGAAAAGGATGAAGAGCTTCTACCTAATAAAAAGGACAAAGATCATCCATAAGGAAAGAAAAATTGAAAAAGTTAGCTACAAAAGATGATAACAACCCTTTATGCTTACAAACCAAAATTGAGGTCCTCACAAAGGGGTGTACTGAGGATAAGAATACAAAAAACTTAATAGAGAGATGGAAATGGAGGAGGAAAATACGAAGGGGACGACAAGAACTATCTTGTTAGATAGTCAGCAAAAGGACTCAACAAATGGCAAGTGGGAGCAGACATAGTAGTAAGAGCAGTCATCTGCAACACCGACTTTTATTCTGGAATAGTAGAGGACTAAGGGCATCAGAGAAGCATATCAGACAATGGAATGACAGACTAGATTTGGGAATTGTGGCTATTGCAGAACCTATGCAGTAGGCAACTAGGATGCAGTGATTCGCACACAAGATGGATTTTACTGGTTGTGACTCAAATGAGGAAGAGAATGGGAAACTACAGATTTTATGGGATGGAGACATAAATTTTGAGGTTACTAGCAAACACGAACAAGCCATAACTGGGAACTGGCAGGTAGGAGAAAGTAAGCTTATTATAATAGTGGTATATGGCAAATGCCCCCTACATCTAGATACGAGATTTGTAGCAATATTTGGAGGTAGTACAACCGAATGGCTCTCCTTCGATGGCACTTGATGACTTTAATGTTATTAGAAGCAACAAAGAAAGAAGGGGGCGCCTCTAGGACAGCTAGACCGATGCATGATTTCAATGAAGCAATCTCAAACTGTGCCTTGATCAACTTGAAATGTAATGGGATTGACCTATCCTGGTGTAATGGCCATGCTGGGACTTTCAAAGCCTGGGGAAAGTTGGAAAGGGCACTAGCTAATGCATAATTAATCAACTGGAAAGGCTTCAGCTCCTACAGTCTTCTTCAACAAAAATCTTCTGATCATAAACCTTTGCTCATAAAATTGGAGTAGCAACAGATGGCATATGGCCACTTCAGATTTCTAAATATGTGGATGACCAGTGATGATTTCCAAACCTTAGTGGCGCAGTAATGGGTTGTCACTTTCAGACCAGTCAGTATGACAACATTGGGCCAGAAGTTAAAGCACATGAGAGCAGTGCTGAGATTCTGGAATAAGGAGAGTTTTGGTAGAGTGGAAACATACATTAATAGATTGGAAGGAAAGCTGGATGACCTAGAACTGAACCTGGAGGAGAAAATTTCTGAATCACTCGAATAAGAATATACTGTTGCCAAAACTCAGTTGCGGGAATGGTAATCCAGGAAAATATGCAGATTAGAGCAACAAGCAAAGAAAAAAGGGCTCGTAGATGGGGACAGAAACACCATAACATTTCACTTTTCCATGAGAGTTAAACAGAATAAAAGCCAACTCTCTGCAATGCAGCTGCAGGATGGCAGAAGGTTGGTGGGTGAACAAATGATAAAGAAAGTACCAGTAGAACACTATGAAAATATGATGTCTAGCGAGGTGACAGTGGCAAATGTGAGTCAAGAAGAACTTGCTGAACTAATCACAGTAGTCACTAAGGCAAAAAACGACTCCATCAAAACTATATCGGCTGAACAAGAGATTAAAGAGGCATTATGGTCTATTCCCAACAACAGTACAGCTAGACCAGATGGTTTTGGATAACGATTCTCCAAAACCACCTGGATGATTACAGGCAGAAACTTATTGGGGGCAGTCAGAGATTTTTTTGGTGAATCTCCTATACATAATGTTTGCATCCAATATTATTACCCTCATTGCAAAGGTTGAAAAGTCATGATCTTTTGAAAAGTTTAGACCTATCAGCTTATGTATAGTTATGTACAAAGTCATCTTTAAAATATAGGTGAACAAAATGAGTACTTTTATGGCTCGCCTAGTTGCAGAATAGCAGGGGGCACTCATAAAAAATAGGAGTATTCTGGAAAACATCGCATTGGCCCAAGAACTGGTACACTCAATTCACAAGAAACCTGAAGGTGGGAATGTGGTTATGAAGCTAGATATGTCCAACGTTTATGACAAGGTCCATTCGAGCTTTCTGGAGAAGGTTATGCAGGAGAGAGGATTCTCACCAGGGTGAGAGCACTATTTAGGGGATGTATAGCAGAGCAGTGGTATTCAATGCAAATAGGTTGAGTAACAGATGTATTCTTCAAAGCCAGACACGGTTTAAGACAGGGGGACCCCTGTCCCCCTTCTTATTTATTCTGGTGAAGGATGTCCTATCCTAGATGATTCTAAGAGATCATAGGTTGGAAAGAGTTGGAAGATTTCATCACTCGGTAGGAGCGCCTTTGATCACCCATCTAATGTATGCTGGAGACATCCTGCTCTATGCAAATGATAGCAGTAGGTCCATTACGAAACTGAAGGCAACATTGGACACTTACTGTCTGTTCTTGGTTAGGACAAAAACTATGCTGTAAGAAATATGTTGTGTACCTATCTAAGCACATTAAATTGGAGAGAAAAAATCAAATCATGAGGATCTTGAGATGCAGAGAAGGAACTTTCCCCATGACATATATGGGGACACCAGTAACACCAGGATGATTGAATAGATTGATGTTAGAGCCAATGATGGAGAACATAAAAAGGAAATTGGCAGGATGAAAATGACGAATGATGACTCAAGGAGAGCATTTGGTGCTAATCAAACATGTGTTTACAAGTAAGCCTATCCACCTGATGGCTACTCTGAGGATACCCCAGTCCATCCCAGAGCAGATTAGAGGACTTGTGGCAGACTTCTTTTGTGAGAAAATGAAGGAAAAAGAGGATCCATTGGACTTATCAAAAAAAAAGAGAGGATTCATTAGAGAAGGTGGAACCTGCTCTGCAAACCAGCTGGAGAAGGGGGATTGGAAGGAATCTGATAGAGATTCAAAAACATTTAGACATGAAGATGTGTTATAGACTGATCACAGAGAATAATCTATGGGCAAAATTCTTTAAGGCAAAATACATTTGAAAAGAGCATATTCTGGAGCATAGTGATAGGCCAACATATTCCAGATTTTGGAGATATGCTATGGCCATGCGGGCAGAGATGATCATTAGGGGTGGAAACTCTAACTTCTGGTTCGATAAGTGGATGTCCAGAGTTCTGTTAGCCATCAGGGTAAATCAGGTCATAAACAAGAAGGATACAGTGCTGGACTTTTCCAGACATGGGTAGTGGGATGGAAACAAACTGACTCAAACATTGGGGGAAGAGCTGGCAAAAGAGATACTCAAAAACCACCAAGATTAGATGCAAGGCCTGACAAAATTATATGGAAGCCGGAACAAGATGGAAAGTTCACCTTAAATCGCATAGGAAACTACTAGAGACATAGGTGAGGAGATACTAGTAGCAAATCTGATATGGTCTAAATACTTACCTATAAAAATCTCACTATGCGCATGAAAGGCCTAGCATAGATGTTTGCCAAGTGATGACCAAGTTCTGAAGAAAGGGATAAGTCTGGTTTTTCCATGTCAGTGTTGCCAGAACAGGAAACAAGAGACTCTGGATCACATCCTATCGCAGGGAGAGCTAGCCACAAGCATATGGGACAGGGTTGCTAAACTCTTAGGAGCAGATTTTGTAAATCCTATAAATTGGAAAGCTAGGCTACATAAGTGGAAAATTATGGGAACCAGAGCTAAGCTTCAAGGCTTTCTGTTCAGAGCTATACCTGCAGTTATAACCTAGTGCCGATGAAATCATAGATGCACAACTAGATTTAAGGAACGGATGAAAGCGGCAGATCAAACATGGAGGGAAGTAAGAAATATTATCTCTGATTTACTTGATCTTGTTAATGTGAATTTCAAAATGAAAATGCAAGATAATAGGTTGTTGAGCCACCTTAATCCATGGCCAAATGGAGAAGGGCAGGGAGAATCGGACTAGTACAATAGAGGAAGCCGCCCTCAGGATGGGTCAAATTGAATTCTGATGGCAGCTGCTGTGGCAATCTAGGTTCATCTGGGGGAGGAGGCATTATCAGAGATGCAGACGGGGAGTCCTGGCTGCTTACTCCATCAACTTGGGGATATGTACAAACCATTGTGCGAAACTCCAGGTTGCTACTGCAGGACTGCAGATCTGTAAGGAACAAGGATGACAAAACATAATCCTAGAAATGGACTCTAAACTTTTGGTACACTGGTTTAAACAAAATCAATGTAGTCCCTGGTACCTCTGAGATTACTGGGAGAAATTCAAGAAGATGCAGGAGGGAGCTATAGTATTTATCATGCACCAATTGAGAGAGGGCAACTAACATAGCTGATATATTGGCAAAGCAAGGTGCAACTAGACATACAGAAACTATTTGGAATTATGATCTGCTCCCTAGAACAATCAAGGGACATTTAAGGCTGGACCAAATGGGCTTTCCAAACGTATGCATTGATTAGTGTAAAAGAAACATATGGCAATGGAGGAGACCTCCTGAGAGTAGATATTTTCACCTTTCTAATACCCCAACCCTTATTTATAGAGGCTACATAAGCTGAGACTTAGGTCTAAGGTTGATAGTGGATATGGACAATGCCGAGGGACTATTGGTTTCCAGATATCTGCTGATAAGATGGCAGATGATTTATTGGCCAACCATATTCTTGGCTGGCCATATCCGTGGACCATCAGATGGGGGAAATCAGGTGCGGATAAGTTGATGGTGTATCTAGTGGCGGGTGAAAAATCAAGTGACTTGAGGTGCTCGACATAATCCCTTAACCACAATCTGGCAGCAAGCACAGAAAGAAAGAAACGGTGGGGGAGACACTTTGTACAGGTTTTGGGTGCCACCTAAAGGCACCTAACTTTTGTTTATATTAGCTATTTCATATAAAAAAAAAAACAAAAAAAACACACAGCTGCTGCACTGCCAACTGAACTTCCTCCAACTTGGGATGGATCGAAAGATATCAATCACATGCAAGAACAACTCAGATAACATCATCGCGAGAGAAATGGATGAGAAGGCTTTTCAGGAAGACCCCAAAAGGGTCGAATGGTGAAGTTTGATGACTGATGAGTTTGCAATTACCCTGATTTAAGAGTCTCTTCTCACTGGCATACATTTGTTGGTAAAGCTATTGGCTTTCACTTGAATGTATTAATGATTCTTTCATAGTTGATGCTAAAGTTCTATTTAAGTGCTCCGGAATCAGATTTCACTTCCCCTACATGTCTGGTTATCCTAATCCTTGATCACGTCAACTTCATAATACTTCAAAAGAAACAATCTTTCTCATATTAACTTGCAGCAATACTCTTCTAGTAGAACAACTGAGATAAAGATACGGTCTATTTCAAAAGAGCTACATATACATTAAACTCTGAACCGGTCCTTGAATGGAGCAAGGGGTAAGAAGGAGAAGATGTTGGGAGTTTTCTTGCGGTACTTTCTCTGGTCTATATTGATCGAAGGTCAATGCCCGAGCCCGAGCTAGAGGAAGAGCCAATATACTTCTCTTTATTCGTTCCCCTTGTTCTGCTTCTTCTCATAACAGCCATATCTATTTCAGGATACTTGGAGCATGAAGTCTCCAGGTTTGATCCTTACTGGATTCATTGTGTTGGTGGCTTTCCAACAGGGATTATTGTCGTTTTAATTCTCCTATCCATGGTTTAAAATGCAAAGCTCCTAAAGAAGTTATTGGAGCATAAGGTGAAAATAGGTTCTGTCACCTGTATTAAGGATGTCAAAGTTTATAACAGAAAAGCACATGATGCGTATGATGTTCAAAACAGTATTTCACATGAGTCAGTTCAGTTGCAATGAATTTGGCAGTGCTGGTCACCAGATTAGCCCATCTCATCCTGGAGATCCAGGCAAAACAAACAAAAATCTCAGTAACAAAACTTTGAACCACCCTGATCTCAAAATGTTACCTGAAAGTATAGCAATAAGAAAGAACTGTACTTCAATGAGCCACGGATTCAAAAATTCAATATCTTGCAAAGTGGGATCACCATACTAGCAAGTAGGCAGAGCTGAATAGTGCAAGTAAAGTTCCTCTGGTTCAAGCAAGTTTAGATGATC
>JAOWBN010018094.1:0-10736 GCA_028565015.1 Pinguicula moranensis
GTTTACCACCAAGAATAGGTACAATCTAGTGGACAAGGCTTGAAAATGTTTGCCATTCAACAAGATATTGGTAACCCGTTGCACAGGAGAGTGCGTAAGAAATAGATCGATGGTGGGAAATGACAACCATCTGATCGGTCCAAACTTCCTTATTCTTTTCTGAGGCGTCTGACATGATGCACCAAAAGAATTTAGAATAGAGGTAGAAAGAGTGAGAATACCTGAATCACTCCGAAGAGAAAACGATGGAGATTATATAAGATCTCCAAAAACACGACGATGGAGACCTGACAGGTCTTCCAAAGACATCAAGCGATGAACCAGGCTCTCACGACATTAAATGAGAGTGGAGAGAGACATGGCAGCCTGGCGATGAAAAACAACGGCGATTTCCTTCTGGCTTGGTAGGGCGACGACGGTGTGTGGTGGAGAGAGGGGGCGGTGATTTGTGGTGAGGAGAGAGGAGGCGATTTTTTGGTGTTGAGTAGATGGGGAGCGATGGCTAGGGTTAGGCTCTAATACCAAATTGAATTAGATAAATAATAATTACTGTATTAGAATTGTAGAGGCACATGAGTTTATATAGGAATACATAATGGTAAATTAGGAATAAAAAACCTTCAGAATAATCTAGAACATGGCCTTCTAGGAATTATCTAGAGCATTGGTAGGGAATTAGTAGAACATGGATAGGAATTATCTAGAACATAGGTCTTAAAGCCCATATTCCAATAGTTAACCAGACCATGAAATCATTCTTTTGTGACAGAGGCCTCATCCACCAAACCACTTTCTCCTATACACCAGAACAAAATGGGGGCACTGAATGAAAAAATGAATTGTACGGGAAATCACCCGGGCTCTGATGTTTGAGTCAAATGTTACAAAAACATTATGGCCGGAGACGGTGGCTACGACTGTGTATCTGCTTAACCGCTTCCCAACCAAAATACTCCAACTAAAAATACCTTTCCAAACCCTGCCTAACTAGCCGAAATACCACCACCCCTTACTCTACATCCTCGGGTCTTTGGGTGCACCATATTTGTTCATATTCCAAAAATAGACTTGCATAAACTAAACCCATGTTCGGTCAAATGTGTTTTTGTGGTCTATGGGATTAACAAGAAGTGGGTATCAGTGTTTTGATTCTACTTCCCATCGCATGTATACAACCATGGATTGTGATTTTCTTGAAACTCACTCCTATTATTCCAAGCAATCCAACGGTCAGAGGGAACATATGATAAGGGATCCTTTGAATTGGTTACTCAACCACAGGTTTCCTGATGTTATCCCAACAGAGCCAGCGAAAGTCTCAACTGAGCCTGCCTCTGAATTCGGAGAACAGGTCCTCACACCAGATCCCTACGCACCTCTTCCATCTTCCAGTTATCCTGAGGTAAGTCATTCTAATCCAGAACTTACTACTTACGATATTTTCGCATCACTTTACTCTGACCTTGAGAATACTGCTCCAGAAATTAGAAGAACATGATTTTTATGTATTGCCGGAAAAAAAGCACACAAGGTGTTCACCCAAAAGATATGTTCTTGAGTACGGGCCCCGAACATCCAGATATCCCATGGCCAATTTGACCAGGGGTAGTATTAAGGGACATTCAGTGACCATACCACGAAGCACTCGGAAAGTACAAAAGAGCATGGAATGGCATTAGGCAATGAAAGATGAAATGATGATTTTGGAAAAGAATGACACATGGGAGAAATGTAGACTACCAAGTGGACAGAAACCAGTAGGGTGCAAATGGGTGTTCATGGTAAAACACAAAGTTGATGGTACAATCGAGCGTCACAAAGCCCGCTTAGTAGCTTAGGGATACACCCATACCTATGTGATTGATTACTCATAGACATTTTCACCAGTTGCAAAGATTGACACTATCCGAGTATTATTCTCTATTGCTGCATTTCTGGACTGGCCCCTCACCAGTTAACTTTCTTACATGGAAACCTCAAAGAAGAAGTGTATATGGGCGTTTCACCAGGTTTTGCTGAGACATTTAAGAAAGATGAGGTATGCCGATTAAAGAAAGCATTATATGTCTTGAAATAATCACCCTGTGCATGGTTTGGACGTTTCACATCGGCTATGAAGAGGTATGGATAAAGACACCATGTTCCTAAAGCAACAAGGAGAGCATGTTACGTGCTTAATCATATATGTCGATGATATGAAAATCACAGGGAGTGATACAAACAAAATTGCCAATCTTCGGAAAAACCTGTTCGAGGATTTTGAGATGAAGGACCTAGGAAAACTAAATTACTTTCTTGGCATCGAAGTCCTCAGGTTGAAAGTGGGGATTTTCATCTCACTAAGAAAATATTTACTTGATCTCTTAGCCGAAACATGTATTGTGGATTGCAAACCCGTGGACACACCAGCAATCATAAACCATAAACTACAAATGACTGAAGGGCCCCCCACAGCAGACAGAAAATAGTAACAATGACTGGTGAAAAAGTTGATCTATCTAGTTCACACACGACTCGACATAGCATATGTCATAGGCATCATCAGTCAGTTTATGCATAGTCCACAGGAGGACTACTTAGAGGCAGCACTGAGGATAGTCAGGTACCTGAAATGATCATCAAGAAGAGGGATGCAATTCAGAAGAAACGGACACCTAGAGATCCAGGGTTACACAGATGCAGTCTGGGCGGGGAATCCAATAGATCGAAGATCAATAGCAGGTTGCTTTATGTTTGTGAGAGTGAACCTGGTTACTTGGAAAAGTAAGAAGCAAAAAGTGGTGGCTCTGTCAAGTGCTGAAGTTGAGTTTAGAGGAGTTGCTAGGGGACGAACATAAATCCTATGGTTGAAAAAACTGTTACCCAAGATTGGATATCCTACGACTATCAAATGCCCTCTATACTGAGATAGTAGAGTTGCGATAAGTATATCGAAAAATCCAGTACAATATGATTGGACTAAACATGTGGAGGTGGACCAACACTTTATTAAAGAGAAACTCGAAGAAGGTACCATTAACCTTCCATTTGTTTGATTAGAAGAGCAACTAGCTAACATCCTAACTAAAGCTATCCCTAAGCGCATATTTCGTGACACAGTGGGCAAGTTGGCAATTGAATACCCTCCAATTTAACTCGAGGGGGAGTTGATAAGTCCGATTTAAGCCAATTTATAGCTGCTCTTCATGATTTAATCTTTTCACTCTTCGATCAATAAAAGTGCATTTTCATATTTATTTCTAATTTCTTGCAAGGATCTAACGAATATGTCACGCGAGTGCAAAAATAAAAGAGAAATGACAATTGTCATAAGGTTACAACCCTACAATCATCCAGGTCGCAACCCTAGTTGTAACACTACCTGATCATTTTGGCGGGAAAGTGGACAAAACTCGACGTGCATAGGAAGTACTGGATGGACAAATTTGCTCCTTATTAGGGAGAAAATATCTGTTGATAGCTTCTCTTGGAAGCTAATGATTCGTGGCAACAAAAAAGAAAAGAATCCATCCATTCACACACTTTTGGATCTCTTAGAGTGGAGCAACGAGGATCTCTTACAAACTCAACTAGCCAATGGAAATTCTAAACTATAACCTTTATCTTTGTTCTCCTTCGGGAAGTTTGTGTTTGACAATGAGCTAAACCCATATTATAGGGCATGATGTAGCCCCTATGTGTATTTTGTGCTGGAGTCGTTTTGAATGTTTAGTTATTAGATGAAATGTTTAAGTTGCTTGATTTTATTGAGCTTCATTACACACTAACGTTTGATTGAAGACCATTTGTTAGTGTTTAGGCTTTGTTCAAAATTCGAGAGATGAGAACTTGGCCAGAAAATGGTAAAATCAATCTCAAGTACCTTGAATACGAAATTCAAGAGATGAGTGTTCATGGGAAAGATACCACCGTGTGCGGGTTTCATGAGTCTCAAGCCTCTTGGTAGGCTGTACGAAATTCGAGAATAGTACGACCCTATTAAGAAAGGATTTTGTGAGGTAGCAATTCTTAATATGTTTACGCATGAAATTCGAGAGATGAATGCTTATGTATCGCAGGAGAAGAGCCACTCTCTAGAGAGATTAATGTTTAAAGGAAGAAATTCGGTGGAAAAACTAAGCGTTGAGTCTAATAAGTGAACCAATAATCTAATTCCATACAAATGCAAGTAGAGATGAAGTCATTGCCTTAGCCAAGAGAAGTTATCCTTTAATTTGTGTCCATTAAACCAAAAATAACAAAAAGAATTGTCTATTTTAAATTGCATTTATGTCTTTGTTTGTAGTGTAGCATTTAAACATGTTGTTGTTCGTCCAAATTGCATGCAAACTAGTTCAAGTTGGTACTTATTTTCTACAATTCTCGTGGTTTGACACTCAACTTATTCACTTAATTACTTGTTATAATTTGTGCACTTGCTATCACAGTTGATGCATTAGCTCAACAACCAATAGGAGTGTTGGATAAGGAAGAATTACGGGAATATTTTGTAATTAAATTAATCCTTTTTTATTTCCCGGATCATTCCTTATTTAAGCTAAAACATGTCTATAATACGTAAAATAACAGAATGAAATAATTAACTCGAATAGAAGCCATTATTCTTGATTCAAGGTCTCAAAACCTAATAAATATTGGGCATTATAGAGAAAACCAAAAACATATAAGTGAAGAATACAAATATTTCATTCCTATTCACAAATGACATAAGAATCATTACTCATTAGAATTTTTTAATTTTTTATCTGGAAAATCAACCATAGTCCACCGATATGTTATAAATGTGCGAGTTTAACAATTAATCAAACTATTGTGCATAGAGTAAATTGGCACAAAGAGTGATTATGAGTCCGGTCTCAACCACTTATTCTACGGGGCCTTGCGCAATAAAAGATATTAATTTTATGGTTCATACAAATTCTCATCATTCACTCACCCCGTGACAATGGTTTTGATATTCACCCAAGTATGATCCTAACCAAAAGATTCTATCCGAACCTTTACAATAGTGTACAACCCAATCATATCCCCTCTGAGCGATTGACAAGAAGCAAGATCTCGTGATTTCTACCTTACAGAGCTTCGTCAAACTTCTTCTTCATTGTGTTGTTGCTATTCCTTCTTGAACTCGGTAACACCAAGTGATACTCTTAGACAAAGTCGCTCAACTCACACATGCAAAGCTCTTTTTGGAATAATGGGTGCGGTACAAACCCTACATATATTGCTATTTATACTAGTCAAGTAAATTCACTAGGACAAGTTTTGTGCATTACCCAAACTTGTTCTTCAAAGACTTTCATATACAATGAAATACTCCCTTGGTAATAAATTCCTCCCACATGGTAATGCTAGATTAACTAGGATTGTTTCCTTGTTTGTCACCTACCGAGTCATCGATTCAATCTCTTTTCTTCTTCTCGCGATATGCAAGGCCTCCTGCCTTACATGGACTCACGTTGAGAAATATTGCAAGTGCCAGATCGAATAAGTAATAAAGTGATGAGTAAAGTATCATCCTGCGAGGATTGCAAGTTAATAAATACCCAAATTAATTAGTCTCAAGCTATTTGGACGGATGATCAAGAGAGTGATTTGATGTATCTAAACAAGTACATAAAGTAAGTATTGAGTTTAGAGAGAAAAGCAAATATTAATGTTGTATTAGGTATTCCAACTACAAGAGTTTATATACGAACTTAAAATCAAAGCCCACTACAAAGCCAAGCCCACTACAAACTTAAAATCCAAAAAAACCAACTAGCCAGATTTGAATCACAGTATCTCTTAATGCTCAGGTGCCCATTCTTCCAAACGAAAATCCCTTTCCCGGTGCACTCTTCAAGTATCTCAATATCTGGCACACTGCATCCATGTGACCTTTTTTAAGATCATGCATATACGTGCTCACCACACTCACAGCAAACGATATGTCAGGTCGGGTATGGCTTAGGTAAATCAGTTGTCCCATCAATCTCTGATATCTTTCTCTGTTATGTGTCTCACCAGCATCAACACTCAAAATGACTCTCTGCTCGATTGGTACTTTGACAGATCTGCATCCTATCATACATGTCTCCTTGAGCAAATCTAGGATATACTTCATCTGCATAAGGTTATCCCCTCTGGCCCTCAAACTACCTCTATCCAAAGGAAGTATCTCATATGTCCTAAAATTTTCACCTCGAATTCTTTGCTCAATCTCACCTTCAGCTCTGTTATCTCACTCTCATAATCACCTGTGATAAACATGTCATCCACATAGGTTACCAACATCGTGGTATGATCTCCTGTTTGCCTCAAAAAGATAGTATGGTTGGCATTGGTCTAATGATATCCCATGCCTACCATAGCCCTCCTGAATTTGTCGAACCATGTTCTTGGGGCTTGTTTCCGACCATATAAGGACTTGTTAAGCATACAAACCTTTCCAGTTGCCTGAGTAGTGCCAAAACCTGGAGGTATGTCCATGTATCCCTCCTCGAGTAGATCACCATGGAGGAATGCATTCTTCACATCGAGCTGATACAGATTCCATCCTTTGTTAGTCACTATGGATACTAGGGCCTTGAAAATATTCATCTTGATGACTGGTGCAAAAGTCTCATCATAATCATTGTCATAAGTCTACTTGTAACCCTTTGCCACTAGTCAGGCCTTGTATCACTCTATTGCTTCCTTTGGGTTTTACTTCATAGTAAACACCCACTTGCATCCAATATTCTTCTTCTCAGGTGGCAGTGATACAAGTACCCAGGTTTCATTCTTTACAAGGGCCTCCAACTCTTCTATCATCGCAACTATTCACTTTGGATCCTCCTTTGCAACCTGCCAACACTTAGGCACAACGATACTATCAAAGAAGCAATAAAGGCCCCGTGGTTGGGTGATATGTGAGAGTGAAATATATGTGAGTAATATCATGCGAAAATCTGTACCGCTCAGGTGAAACCCTCGCATTGACACAGGTAGTTCGCCTTAATGGTAAGGGAGAAGAAGAAAGGCATTAAGGAATAATGTCACCTGTGGGTGCTAAGTGATCTGTAGTGGATGGTGCAGATATCTCAAGGGTCAGGGTCAATCGAGTATCGAGACATGGGACAAGTGCTGACATCTCAGTATCCTCTCCTCTCCTGTGATACCTGTAGCATAGCTCCGGAGTATCAATATCACTCAGACTCATTTCCTTACCACCATCTGTGTCTCGAGCAAGGTAAAGACTAGGGAAAGGAATTGCCCCTACAGTCACTATCTGTGGCTCACCTCTCATGACACTCTCCTCCTCACGCCATGCATCCCCTACAGTCACTGTCTATGACTCACCTCCCATGCTACTCTCCCTCTCTCGCCCACATTGAGGCGAGTCCACAAATGGTGGGGTTTCCCTTCAGGTGAAGTAAGGCTCAAACTCTCATAACATCCATACTCACAAACGATCGTCGCTTTACCGGACTCCAACAAATATAACCCCTTTGATCAATCGAGTATCTCACAAAGACACACTTAACCACTCGTGGATCCAACTTATCGACTCCAGGTCGATAATAATTTACAAAGCATACACCATTGAATGTACACAAATTCAACATATCTCCTCTGGTACCAGTCAGTACCTGAAATGGAGATTTTCACTCTAGTATTCGAGAGGGTACTCGATTTATCAAATAAGCTGCTGTCATAATTACTCGTCCCCATAAATATCTTGGGACATTCATGGATATCATCATGCTCCTTGCAACCTCAAGGAGGTCACGATCTTTCCTCTCTGCAACCCCATTCTGCTGTAGTGTGTAGAGACATCTAGTCTGATGTCTAATCCCATGTTATGAAAGATAATTTGCAAATAAATTTATTCATATATTCTGTGCCATTATCAAACCTCATAACCTTCACAACTGCACCAAATTGATTTTGAATCTCCTTGTGAAAATCCTAAAAGTAGGTAAAAACCCCACTCTTATTTTTCATATATTACAACCAAGTAACTCAGGAGCAACAATCATTAAAAGTCACGAAATAACAAAATCTATTAACTGTCGGAATATACCAGATCAAACAACTGAAAATGCCTATGACCAGATCTAATATAGGAGCTTCTGATATGGCTATCAAACTCACCCGCATCACATACTAACATATCCTTATTAATCTTTGCAAAAGAAATGGGATACAAATGACTCATAAGGACAAAAGAGCGGTAACCTAAGCGTCTATGGTTAAGAAACAAGTCTACCATGATTCTCTTCTCCCTCTCAGATTTCTCTGTCATCAATGAAAGGGCAAAGTCCATGCCCTTTCTATCCAGATACTATAATCCAAAACGCCATCTCCCAGTCCCATGAACCAGGTCGAACCCTTTCTCCTAGAAGATCACCTGTGGAATATCAAAAATAACATGACAATTTAAGTTAAGAATATAGCACTGATGGAAAAAAAAGTTAATTGGAAAGGAAGGGGTATGCAAAGCTTTGGATAGCGTCAGAGTGTGGGTGCATCGCATTGTACCCTTTTCAACCACTGGTCGATCAGTATCATCAGCAGTCTTAACACTAGACAAGACTTCTAGGGGAGTATAGGTGCTGAACTCCCTAGAAGATCCTGTCACGTGTGTGGATGCTCCAGAGCCACAAATCCAATATGAGGAGCCAGCACTGGAAAATGATGCAAGTGCAAGGGAATCACACGTACCTTACACAACTGAGTGTAGAGCAACATGAGAAACATTACCAGATACATCTGGTAGAGTAGGTGGATAGTCTCCTGCTCCTACGAGCTCATCCTCCTCAGTATCCACAGTCAGGTGGGTACGATAACCTCCACTAGCTCCACCTCTTCGACCTTCTCGATCACGACCGCCTCTACCACATATCCTCCATCCAAAGTCTCGATCTCTCATCGACTGGGGACACGCCTCTATCAAGTGTCCAGGCTCACCACACTGATAACAACTTTGAGTCTCAGTCAATGGACGATCGGCAGTGATTAAAGCTTTAGCCCCCGATCCTACGGCGTGCTTAGTCTTGTGTAGCTGAAGTCGGGTCTCCTCCTGTAAGATCACAGCAATGGCCTCACTCAAAGATCAAATAGTTTGTTGACCCAACAAAATCGATCGCCGTGTATGATAGATCGGGCCCACGTCTTTCAAAATTTTATCATTTTTTCTTCTTCCCAAACCTTTTGACTGGGGCAGTTAGGAGAATAACCCGCTAGTGGCTGAAAGTGCTCCAAAGATGGCCATAATCATCGCAGACAAATAGTGTACTCCTGCATAGGTCTCCTCCTCTTTGTCTCGACATCTATCTGTAATCGGATCTAAAACTTTCTCAACTGATTCTCCATGCCAGAATAATATTTCTTCAATCGTGTCCGCATGTCCCTCATAACCATGAGATTCTCCACTGAGGAGGAAATCTCATGAGTCATCGAATTTCGTAACCACACACATAAAGTTGCATGTGTGGCTTTCCACTTAGAAGTGTTCGCAGCATCATTGTACTCTTTCTCTTCCAAAAACTACCTAATTCTTTACTTGTTAAGGCCCTCTCAACCTGCAGTGCCCAGTTACAGTAGGTCGTCTGACCATCAAGTTTCAAGTCGATCAATGGAAGATTGAGTTTATGTTACCCCACAGAAGAAGATGTACCCATAACCTGAACCAAACCAATCAAAACTTTCAGGGTCTCAGGGTTGAGCGCACTCAATGCTTCCAACCCTGCTTTCTCACTGATATTTCCTTCTGTCATCGCAAGCAACTCCAATCACAACCTCAATAAATAATCCAAAAATGCAAACTCCAATCCTCCACATACCACATTACCCAAGCCTCTGAACCCAGAGTGGCATATCAGGCATATACTACCAACTCCATCGACAAAGCAAAAGTCACAAACACCCCAAAACTACGCAAAATAATAATCCATAACTCATATAAACGAACCAATAGCACGAGTGTGTAGATGAAAGCAAACCCTACAAATTATTTTATGGATGATGGCAGCGGCTCGACGCATGAGTAGGCCCCACGGGATGAGCTCGGTAATGCGAGTTCAATGATGGTACTCACCAGAGCAGAAGCGGTGGTACAGTGGCAAGAATTGTCGGAAAAGTCCAAAAACCGCGGCGAAAAAAGTCAAATCTCGCCAGATTCAGGTTGAATCTCAAAAATGGCTTGGACTAATGTGACGGGGAAGACGAGGCAGTTTCAGCAGTACCCTTCATGGCGGAGTCCGGCGGCGACCAACAGTGAACGGCGGAAAATGATAACTTATTTACCCGGGAGCGGGCTCTGATACCATATTGAGTTTAGAGATAATAGCAAATATCATTGTTGTATTAGATATTCCAACTATAAAAGTTTAGATACTCTTCTACTTGGGCCAAGTCCATGACAAACATAAAACCCAACAATAAGTATATAAAGAATCGAATTAATCAACACATAGTAAATGATACTAGCACTTGGAGAAAGATCTAGGGCTTTTGATATCACCACCTAATGTCATTGAAATGTTTTCTTCAATTTAACAAGTTTTTTTTTATGTTGACAATCGGATCTCTAACTTAGTTACTGCTCTCTCGAGTAATCACAATCCTACCCTAATATGCAGGTAATCATCTATTGATCTTATACCTAGACCCGTTGAGATGCATTAAATCCATGGAATCCTCACATGATTACACTAATTTTATAAGTACAATTAGTGTTGATCTACCATTTCAATCTTAACTTTTGTTTC
>JAOWBN010018105.1:0-10735 GCA_028565015.1 Pinguicula moranensis
TGACAACATCTGGGGTGACCCTATTCCAAGGCTACCAAACCCCAGCTTTCGAGCCCCACCTCCGAGGCATGCACCTCTTCTGGGTGTCACAACTCACTACGGGGGGCCACCTCCGGGCGTGGACCTTTTCTGGGTGTCACGACACACACACAATGGGGCGCCCACACCAGTAAACCTCGCTCCGATATCATGTAGAATTTATAGACTACCCGCATTACTTGAATGATATTGTCCTCTCTGGACCTAAGAACTCACGAGTTCATTCTTGGGGCTGATATCCCCAAAAGGCCTCTCTCAAGTTATGTTTAGTATTTCTATTTAAACTATTCTACAATTGAATTTCTAATCCGTGTGGGACGAATTCCTCAACAAGAACTGTATTAGATATTATGCAAGAGGATGAAGGGAAGACTTTAGAAAAGGTAGGCAGTTTGACAAATGTAATTGAAGCAAAGAAAATGCATAGAGATGGAGAGAAACTTCAGGGAAACTGACAGCATATTATTTTAGTTTAACGAGGAGAAGGATAATTATAATTTGCAAGGATAATTTGATTATACTTTATTACGGAAAAGAAGCAAGTAATGATGATTGATTCTGGAAGTCTACTCACTTTAGTTGACTCAGTGTCCACATTATATGGATGTGTTTGTTATTATTTTCTATAGAAGTCACACGCATATTGCGTAGAGCAACTCCCTTGACGTGCGTCGCTTGAACCTGACGCGACGAAGGCTGAGTGATAACAGCACCGACTCTTCAGGATTTCAACCGTCATCGTCAGTGCCGCCGCCGCGACGTTCAATGAAACAAAAGACGTGGCCATACAAATCGGGCGGCGGCCACTTTACTTCCCTCCCATTCGTCAAAAAATCCGATGAGTCCCCAACCTTCACCAAGGTCGCCAAATCCCACCACCGATCATTCTTCAATTCCAAGCCAAAACTACAATCTTCTTCGCCACGTTCCGAATTTTCTGCGATACCATATGATGTTCTGTGCAGAATCGCGGCGTCATTCTCGCTCCCCAACTTGAAGGCGGCTTCGCTCGTCTGCAAAGCGTGGAGGGACGCGCTGAAGCCGCTGCGGGAAGCGATGGTTTTCCTGAAGTGGGGAAAGAGGTTCAAGCATGGACGTGGAGGTGTTAAACCTAATTTAAGCAAGGCTCTGGACTCCTTCCTGAAGGGCGCGGCGCGTGGGTCTACTCTCGCAATGGTGGATGCGGGGCTGATATATTGGGAAATGGGGAAACGGGAAGAGGGAATCGCCTGGTACCGGAAGGCGGCTTTGCTTGGTGATCCTGCCGGCCAGTGTAATTTGGCTATTGCGTATTTGCAAGGTATCGCATTCTTTGCTCTCTTTTTTGTCGAATTTAGGATTTTCTGCGGTTATCTATGTTATTTATCACTTGTTAAGATTGTCAAATATGTGAAGCCGTAACTGTCAACTGCTGTAATGTTTCCCAATTGCATATCCATCATTTGAGTCTCCAACAATTATTCCAATAATTACATATCCGATTTGTGTTGTTGCTATGTAAATTTTCTAAAGCAATTAGAAACCAATTGTATGAGATTTTCATTTTCCTTGCACTTTGCAGATAATCCTCAAAACATCCAAGAAGCAATACCATTGCTATACCGTGCTTCATTTGCCGGTCATGTTCGTGCTCAATACCAACTTGCCCTTTGCTTACATCAAGGTCGAGGAGTGAGACAAAGTCTCCAAGAAGCGGCATGTCTCTTTTGTTTCTCCTCCCAATCGAAAGGATGCATTTAATTCTCAATTCTTAAACTTTTGGTCGCTTTAGTGTTGGCTCTTTAAATGAAATCATGGTGATTTTGTGCTAGCTGAGTGGCATCTTATCTTATATGATTGCTTCATTATCTGAATGCAACTATACTGAAAATGGTGTTTGTTGAAACTTATCACTAGTCTGGGACTATTTTTTGTTTCATTCCCTTAACATTTCACTTTCTCTGACAGGCTCGGTGGTATTTGAGAGCTGCAGAAGGGGGATATGTGCGTGCAATGTACAACACATCTCTATGCTTCTTAACAGGGGAAGGTCTGTTTCAGTCACACCGTTTGGCAAGAAAATGGATGAAGAAAGCAGCTGATCATGGGCATAGCAAAGCTCAGTTTGAGCATGGCCTGAGTCTCTTTTCGGTATGTAATAAAAGCCTATTCTGGTTTTGTATTGGCTCTAATTCTATCAATGGCGAACTAGTGCATTATAAAAGAACAATTGCTCGTGTTCATTTGATTGAGATATAAGTATCTAACTTTATTTGGAGGAGAAACTGAGTGTGGAATCTGATGCTTTTAACAGGAAGGAGATATGATGAAGGCTCTGGTGTACCTGGAACTAGCCACCCGGGCGGGTGAAAGAGCTGCTGATCATGTCAAATATGTTATACTTCAGCAACTCTCAGTTCCTTCACGTGAGAGAGCTATGCTTCTTGCAGACACATGGCGAGTGGTGCCGACTCGGTGAATCTTGAATGGCCGTTTATAGATATGGAACATGGATTCGCTGATTTAACCTTGTTGTGATGAATGGGTTCTCCAGAATACTGTAGATGTAAATGTTGTTGCAGATTAATGTTGATATAGTATTTGTTGTAAGTTGAACTGTGATTGCGAATCAAAGCAAATAAAGTAAGTTGCAATTGAGCAATGGTGCAGCCGAAAGCAGCAAACTGCAAACACTAGCGAACTGAATCACTGTAAAGAACAGATGAATACAATTCTCCTCCATGAAACATATTTCAGTATCACATAGGAAGGTAAAAGGCCCAGAATGTTGGGAAATAAAAAACATGAAGCATCTTGATCGAAATATTATCCACATATAGCCGAGCAGTTGGTATGGTGACAAAGGATGATTTCTCATCCATTTGTTCATCAGGCGATACAGCGGAGTGGTATAATAAAATAATACTTGAAATTCCCAAATCCCAAGCTCTATACAAGCGCCATCCACAATGCTAAAACGGCCTCTGCACAAGCATACCAGAGTGTGACTGGTGAAACACACTGAGGTGATAAATTGCCTGAGGTATTAATTCTCTCAACTCGGCGTTTTGTGCAATAAACGCACGATCCACTCCCTCGAGAACATTCAGAACTCCAGCTCGTTCCAAATCCTCGCTCTTTCCAGCATTAATGGCGAGGTAACATGTAAGAATTAATCCATGCAACCGAGCTCTCTCGTTCACCATCAATAGTCTCATAAGAGAGGGAGCTCCTCGAAATTCAATAATAGTCTTGCAGTGTTCCACGCACAGGAAATTGTCTGGACCAGCAAATTTCCCAAGTGAAATAGCACTTTCTATTGCCACGTCTTGATTCCTGTGACTGAGTAGTTCAACTAAGGGATTAATAACCCTCGTCTCCCTGGCTGGAAATGTTCGAGCTAAGGATCCTATTGCCCGTGTGGCTGCTATCTGCAACCTGGGATCATCAGCATCTTTGATTACCCTGAGCAGCTGGTCCACGACTGCCTTTGCAGCTGATGAGTTTGTCTTGAAAGTCGCCCTTCTGAGGTCAGCATTAGATTCAGCTGCAGAAGTTATCTCCATTATAGTCATCAAGCAATTAAACTGCAGTTCACCTTCTTCTGTCTCGACAATCTTTGCCAAACAGAGCAAACCCTTTGTTTCTGTGATCCTCCGACTATTTGCCACACTTCCTCTAGCAAGCATCCACAATGCTTCAGCACAGCTAATTTTAAGTTGATGCTTTACCTCAGGTTTCTCATTCTCCCTCTCCTTCCGATAACCCCCTCCTCCTTTGCTACTTCCTTCTGAGTAATGCATGGACGAAGACGGCCCAAATCCAGGCTTATATAAAATTTTCTTCTCCATCTCCTTGTTGATTTGAACAAGGGAATGGATACTTTGTTTCCCTATTTTGAGCTTTGAATCATCCATAAACAGATCAAATGATAGCAGTGTGACAAGTGGCCTTATCACATTCTCCCTCGCAAAATCTTCTTGTGCAACAGGGCAGTGGCTGGCCATTTCAGCCACCAAATGCGCAACCTTTATCTGAACCTTCATTGGCGAATCACCTAAGACTTGGACAATAATTGGAACCCCTAGACCATTTATGATCGCCTGAACTCTTTCTACATCATCAGCTAAATTGGTAAGCGCAGATGCAGCGGCAATTTGCCCTTCAACTGACGAACCATCCTTTAACAACTTCAACAAAGGCAAAAGCCCACCTTCTTCAACTATGATTTGCTTGTTCCTATCATTATCTCTAGCCAAAGAAGCTAATTCATTCGCAGCCTCAATCTTATCTTGCAATTGCCCCATATGCAGAGAAGCAATGAAAGACCAAACCCATGAAATTATAGGATCGTTGCTAGCAATAGGCGGCAAAGAAAGAACAATACCTCCGCCGGGTCCAACCACATCAAAAATGCTCAAAACCCATTTCATATCAGCCACAGAGGAATCGAGTAGTGATAGCAACTTCCTAAAATCGGCGGCGGAGACAATAGTCACAACACGACGGAAGATGCTGCGTCGCCTGCATTTCTTGACCAGGGTTAGAGACTTTTCAAGATTCTTCGAAACTTCAGCAGCGATACGACGCAGTGGGCGGTCGTAGAAGGTGACCCCGGCGGTCGGTGATGTAGCCAGTCTAACGGCGGAGCGCAGCATCTGGCAGAGTCGCTCCACCTTCTTGCCAACCTCGGAGCACTCAATCTTAAAGGAATCTGCTTCTTTAACCGCTTCACTGATTTGGTCGGACAAAAGGATCGGGAACGACAGAACCTCGTCGATCCTTTTTTCTTGCTGCTCGATTGCAGCCTGCTTTTGGGTCTGAAGTTTGGGAGGAATCGTTGTTGGTGTCACTGCAGTTGGCGACGGTTTCGCTGCCATTGCAGGTGAAATCGAGAAGGCAATCGTGCAGCAAAATCTTCAGAGAAGTTTTCTTTTCAGTTTTGTAAGGTCGTCGGAGGAGTCAAATGGACGAATTTTCTAGTCCCCTCGGGCCTCTCCGTGGCGAAGGTGGAAGATTTGTGAGAGACTAATTCCTCACATTCTCAACCTTCTTGGGTTATCGTTTGGTTTGGGGTTGATGACAGACTATAAAGTATTTAATTTCAAATACTAAACAAAACGGAAAATGGTGATTGGTGGGATATTATATTAGATGAAATTCATTCTTTTTTTTTAAAATTTTTTTTATTTGTTTTCATAAAGAGAAAGAGGTACAAATTCAGGATCAGCGTCCTCCCCCCATTCATTAATATTTATCGATATTTGTTCATAAATATCAAATCACATAAAATTTTGTGATTCCCATTTGCGGTGGCGGAGGGGGCCTAGCCCGGCCTGTCCCACCTCCATGTCCCACACTCCCCAATATGTATATATTTTTATTATTGAGGGAAAATAAGTTTTTTATTTATATAAGTAAATAAAAAGTTTCATAAAATTTTTTGGAGAATGAAGTTTTTGAGCCTTAATTTTTAAAAAGCTTCAACTTGTGGAACAAGGAAAATAAAGAAAATATTTGCAACAGAAGAAGGAATAATAATACTTGGCTTTTTGCAGGGCCACAAATTCAAATTTGAGAATTATTTTAACTTTCCTTTCGTGAAATATATAGATGGGTTAGAGTCATTTATTGGGTTAGAACATATGTTATATATGGAGAATTATATTTCTTTAAAAAATATTTTATTTTCACCACCAAAAATAAAAAATTTAACCCCACTGCAAAAAAAATACTAGATCCATCCTACCGTTTGCCCATAGTAAGAGTTGCTCAATGCTTTAGGCCCCAAAACGGATATTGAGTAATGGAATTTAGACACTAAAATTACTCCTACCGTTGATGTATCCTTCAAATAAGTGGCATTCTCGATTATTTCGTTCTAATATTTTCCAATACTCCGTTGTCAAATGGGATTCTTGTAGTACTACATGGTTGATGCTGACCCTGTTTGGCTAGAGAATTCACTATTGTTTGCTTCCATCTACGGGTGGTACACACTAATATGAAGATTTTCCATCATGGTAATGAGTTCGTCAATTGGATTATTCTATATAATCCAATTGACTAGTAGCATGGAATATGACCCTGACAATGAGGCCGAAATTCATTTGTCCTTATGACTGGAAATAATTGATTTCAAAATTTACCAACTCATTTGTCAAATTCAGGCCCACTTCTTTTTCCCTCAACCTCACCACCTTTGGTCCTCTGATTAGTGATTCCACCCTCGCAGCTGGGTGTGTTCCCAGTCTCTCGAGCCTCGCTCTCGCAGTTGGGGTTCAGGTGTGTAGAACTCGAATCTTTCTCTTGCTGGTTGGGCCACTCACTTGCCCTGCGCATCGAATTTTTCTTTCTTATTTCACTCAATCTCCCTACACCTACTTACTTCCCCACTCCGAACTGTTTGAGGAATTCTTAGATTAATGTTTACTAATTTATTGCTTTTTTTTCTGGGATTGATATGTAATATGATATATACGTCTGAGTTATTCTCCATCTTATGGGGATTACTCCGATGACGGTTGGGACTTGATGTTTGAACTGCATCCATACTCTTTGTGCATTTACAGACGTGTTTGATAGTGATAGCTTGTGTGGTTGTCGATGTGATGCATCAAGTATGTGCGAAAGTGCTTTTCTTGAGAATTATAGTTGTTGTTGTTTTGTTTTTATTGTTTTTATTTTAGCTCGGAACTTATAAAAAGATTTGTCCATTCTTATAGCTTTGTGGTAGCATTGGACTAGATTAAAATGACTCTATTAAATTTGAGTATTTATATTATTATTAAAATTATTAGAAATTAATACATCAAATGAGATAATGTATATTGGGTCGCAACGAAATCAGTCTCTTTGTATAATTTGGGCAAGGCTACATATATCTTACCCCAGACCCTAATTTAGTTATGAATATACTTAAGCCCTGTTTTGCGTAGGGTTCTAAAAATTATACTTATGGTTATAAGCATATTTTTTCAAAAAATGAACGTTTTGCGTAGTCCACCTTCCACCAATATTGGTAATGTAAAGAAGATTTGGGGTAGTTATTAAGTGTCATATTAGTCCGATGGTAACTTAATATGACACTATGAGTTATTTCTTGTATGAAGTATGAGAAATCTGTGAGTGTAATATGTAAAAAAAAAGGTATTTTATTGTACGATTTATGTAGCCAAGTGGGAACTGTAAGAAAAACGCGTTCAACCATGCTCAAATAATGATTTATTTGAAATTCATTTTTCAAACGTTTAATAATTGCAAACATTTTTGGAATATTTTATAAGTTGAATAAACAAATGCTTTCAACTCATATAAATAAGCTATGTGCGTATTCGTAATATATATGAAATATACGAAACAATCGTACGAATTTTCTAGCTGTCTAACTATTTACTAGGCCTAGATTTGACTCGTGGATTCCTAACGAGACTCTATTAAAATCGTTATTCAAAAATTCGATCCGATTACACTTCCGTACAAAAATAACATTATCAAGTCCTGGTGGCTTAAGTGGTGAGCAACTAAACTTCATAACTATGAGGTCCAGGGATCGATACCCGCCTGGGTCGCAAAATGGAAACGGCCTCTTTGTATAATTATAAGGGTAAGGCCGCGTACATCAGACCCCCAGACCCTAACTTAGTTGGAAATATACTGGGTAAAGTTGCTTAGCAGACATGCCAATTCACTTATAACAATCTTACCACATTGTTGCTGTAATTAGGGGTGCGGTGCGATCGATTTTTTTTATTTTGGTTTTGTTTCTGATTAGTTTTAAAAATTAATAACCAAAACTAAAATCAAATTAAACGCGGATTCAAATTTGGTTTGGTTTGGATTTTTTTATGGTTTTTAGTTCCATTTTTTCTTTAAGTTCAATCCAAATAAGATAGAGTGCTCAATCTAATAAAAAAATAAATGACATTAGTTATGCATAGGCCTTAACTATTGAATTTTTCAACATGTTTTAACTCTCAAAAATAAAAGAATAAAGAATAAAAAAATTAATTAAAAAACATGGATAGGAGGCGGTGTTCCAATCCACCCACCACTAAATTCCCCTAATAAGAAAGTGTATGATGTAATTTTTTCCTATAAAAAATGTCCAATGAAGTTAAGAGAATGATTTGTGGGTTTGGGCTTATTAGATTACAACTTGTGAAATCCGCCGGTCGGAGGGGTGCGGAACCAGAAAATTTGCGCCCCTCCGCTGTCTTCTGCAGTTCTACTCCAGATCTAATGACTGTGTCCGCCATGTTGTCGCATGCCGCTCGCCTTCCGTGTTGCCGCCTACCGCCCGCCTTCCGTGCTGCCTCCTGCGCTCCCGGGAGAGAGAAGCAGCTTCTCTCTCAAATCTGTTGCCGCCTGTCTACCGCACGCCTCCCGCAGTGCTCCGTCGCCTACCTGCCGCCCCCTCGCGCGCCCCCTCCGTGCACCGTCACCTGCTTGCCGCGCCCTCGCTCGTCCCTTATGTGCTTCATCGCCTGCCTGTTGTGCCCCCGCGCGTCCCCTTCGTGCTCTGCTGCCTGCCTATCGTGCGTCCACGTCTGTCCGCCGCCGGAGCGGCCAAATCTGGTCGCTCCCGGCCAGATCCCTCACTGCCCAAGATCGGCCCACATGCGCCCATCAATTGGTCACTGTCTCAAGACAGTGATAGTGATAGGTGACGTCAAGTCACCTGTCACATCTGGGAAAAGACGCTGTCTTTTTCGTACGTGCTGTTCAAGAAACTCGTTTCTCGAGTCAGCGTTGGGAAGTGGGCCCAGAGATTGGGCTCACAAGTTCAGAGGGCCCGTTTGGGCCCATGTCAAAATTTCAGAGGCCCTTTACGGGCCTGAAACTATTTTTAGAAACTGTCGGCCCTTTATGGACCCATTTTGTAATCTGACCAATTTAATCGGCATCTGAAGGCAAGGGCGCTCCCTGCCATGTAGTCACTATCCGGCCAATTGGCCTTTTGTTTTCAATAAAACTCAATTATCCAAAAAGGTTACAACTTGTGAAAAATTCAAAAGAAAAAAAAAAGTATTTTGTATAAGTTTATAAGTTTATAATTTGGGCTAAAAATGTATGACCCGGGTTGTAACAATGGGCCTATAATATTTTTTTATTTGGATAACTAAAAATCAAACCGAATTAGAGTTTAAAAATCAAAACCGTAACCAAATCTGATTTACATTTCAGTATTTTAAATTCGGATATTCTTAATCAAAAAACCAAACCATTCAGTTAAAAAATCGGAAAATGATTTAGCGCAAGAATTTTTAGTAAGAAAATCACAAGAATGGTGGTACCTGCGTGTTAAACACCAATCCTCACTTGTTAAACGCCAATCACAATCGTTAATTTGATGTTAAATATGCGGGGTCTACCTTTCTTGTAGAATTCTTGTGCAAAAATTCTTGCGCTATATCATTTCCCTAACAAATTATATGGTTCGAATTCGAATATGGATATCCGAACTAAAATGCTCACCCGTAGTTGCAACTTTGTAGCTTAAGAGTATGTGAGTTGCAGTTTTAAGATTTTCCATCAACTCCAAATCTAGGGCCAAGAATGGCCATCAAAACATCCTTTAGCACTTACTGTCACTTGTTGATCCGTTGACAAAGTGTAAAGGCTTGCTCCCCACCCCCCACCCCACCCCGGCATGGGTTTTACCATAAGCAAGTTGTGTTTCTATCTCCAATAAGTCATGGAATATTTCTTGAGAAACATTCCTTTGATCACACTACTACTTGTAGATCTTTCCACCAATTTGATTGATGTTGCCATTTGTGAGATTGTTGGTGCTCTTACGTTCTCATAATTTGATCACCATACTGAACTCTTAGCAACTCAAAGCATATTAGTTGAGGTTCAACTAATAGCCTGAATCCTTATTTCCCCAATAAAGCATGATTGAATTTCTCTAGAACTTTTATTCCTACAACACCCCACTCCTTTAGGTAACATACTTTTGTTCATTTGAGCCATGAGACGCATCTTGGCTCCTTTGATTTCTCACCCCAAAGCAATTGGCTCTGCAGTGATGCCATATTCCTTAACACCCTATTGGGCGCCTTCAACAAAGATAAGTAGTAGAGTGGTAAACTGGACAACACTGATTTGATCATATTCTGCCCCCAAGAGATATGTGGGCACCTGTCCTAGCCAGAAAGACTCTTTCTCGTCAAAGTGGACTATTGGTTCCCATGTGGCTACTTTTTTTATAGGTAAACGTATACACATACCTTTTATGGAGATCTTCATTCTACTAGGCCCCATCTATTAGTAATTTTGTCTTGATAATTAATAAAGAATTGCTATCGGAATTGCACATCAAATGGTGGGATTGGGCAGGAGATGAAATTGAGCCAAAAAAAGCAATAAAATGTTTACTAAACATAGCCTCGAACGGAATTAGACAGTCCATTTTTTTTTTAAAAAGGGAAAATTTCATTTCTATTCCTGCCTCAAATGAAAAATGTTTAAATAATACAATAATTCAAAGGCAATTCACACTGGTAAATAAAAAGAGTGAAGACCACCCAACTGAAAGAAACTATCAATGAGTGATACCGAAGCCTCCACATCTCCCCGGCCAAATAATTAAACCGGAGACAGTTCAGAAATCATTCAAATCTTTCGAGCTGGAGCATCCTCTTTTCCTGCATTGTTAACGCAACTTTTCCTGCATTGTTAGCATGGTATATTTAAAAGCTTCAATGCAATT
>JAOWBN010018116.1:0-10735 GCA_028565015.1 Pinguicula moranensis
TAAACTCCCCCTCTACTACGTACATTGGCCCCTATTTATAGAATTCATCCCAGGATTGGTGATAAAAATGAGAATTTCAATACAATTTGAAGATAAGTCTAAATAATAATCAAAATCCTAAATTGTAAGCTTTGATGTCAATCTTCATCTTCCTCCTAAAGTCTTTGGATATGTGAGCCTTAAAAATGCCATTTTTGATAAGATCATCAAGTTGGCTCATGTTTATTTGGATCCAATTCGAAATCTTTAGCATTTGCTGATTCATTGAACCTAGACAGTTTCTTGTACTGACTTCAAAGTGATTTTTTGCCTCCTTTGAGCCGAATTACGAGCGGGATTCTTCTACAAAATTGTGATACGTCATTTAGGCTTTCCATTGGTATATAGCACAGACCAATCGGATCTTTGGATATCAACATATGGCCCACCAACCTAGACTGCGCAGAACAAAATAGTTACTGGACAGTTTTGCTAACTGAAGTTCATGCTCGATTTTGTCCACTTTATAATCCGAATCTGGAAATGTGTTCTTCATGGACTTTGTAGTGATTGTTTCAAGATTTCCAGGCGTATCTTTTGCATCCATATGAGACACGCCTATCTCAAGTTCTGATTTTTTGAAGTTGGACGTTAATCACTGAAATTCTGCTCGTGCCGCACTCGAAAATCGCCAATTTCATCCAATGAGCATTACCTGCACATAGAACACTACCAAAGCATAAATCATGCCATAAAAATATTTGATCCTACCTAAATTAGTGTAAATCACACAAAACCATCATGAAGTCGTCTAAGCAAAGATTCACTATTTGATTCACATCAGGGACAATTGGAATAAATAACAATAATAATATAACCTAAATTGTACATATATGTTAGATGGTGTAGTGGTTGATCTAGGAATATAAAAGTCCCTAAACGAGGGATTAAATCCCATGTCTATCAAATTTTTGATATTGATAGCTAAAAAAGAATTAAGAAGAGGCTGATGAGATTCGAACCCTAGCCCTTACATTTGAAAAAACTAACATGCTACCGGTTGAGCTAAGTAAAGTTACGTGTTTGTTTTAGAACAAATATACATTATCTAGCGGGACTAAAAAAAAAAATATATGTAATTTTTTTTTTAAATTTCAAGGGGGGAGGGGGGGCATGGCCCCTTGTCCCCCTACATCCGCCCCTACTGCAATGTTGGCTAGAAATAATGAATGGAAGAATGATGCTGGAGATAGATAAAAAGTTGATAGAAGGCAGTTGAAATGTAATTATTGTACAAAGTCTGGACTTACCATAGATGAATGTTATAAGCTAAAAAGATATCCAGGTGGTTGGAGTGAGATAAAGAAGTGTACTCAGTGCTCAAAATCAAGGCATACTATCGATGAGTGCTATAAGCTGAAGGGATACCTTGAAGGACGGTCAGATCAAAGGCAGAGAGGACCTCAATATCATTCTGCAAACCATGTTGATTCTTATGCAGAAAACATGGAAGCTTACACTCCACTGGATCTAAGTGGTGAAAGAGTTACTAATCTCTACAAAGCTGTAGGGAATATACAAAAAGCAATTGCAGAGAATTTCTAAAGGCAAATGGGTGGAAGATCGAAATGAAAAGGCAGTAGTGAACATGGTGCACTACGAAGATTTTACAGGTACTAGCACTTTTTACTCTGTCATCCTTTGCAAGTGAGCAAATATCTAAATCAGCCCGGATAGTTGATACCGGAGCAATGTGTGCATTAATCATTCTGTTCTGTCCAATGTATTTCATTTGAAACGATGACACCAATTTGGCTACCAGATGGCAACATTAGACCTGTTACACATAGTGGGGGTGTTTGTCTATCCAGTAAAGTGGTCCAAAATCTTGCTTATATCTGCTCAGTTTTAAGTACAATCTTTGGTCAGTTAGAAAACTGTCACTGCATTCAGTCTTGTGTTTCATTTTTTTCCGGATATATGTATACTGCAGGACCTTAGAACGCATAAAGTAGTTGCAGTGAGAAAGGTGTTGAAGGGGCTATATATCATGAATTCTGATTCCTTCACTACAACAACCATTCTGAAGGGAGAGTATGACTATTTTTCTCATTTGTCATCTTCCAGAAAACTGTCTGTAAATAGTTTAGTGCAGAATAAGGCCAGATGGGGATTAACTTGTTTCGGTTTCCGTTTTGAGGGAGGAATATGGAAGGGCTCAAGATGACTAAAGAAATAAGCTTGTTTTGTTGGTTGGTTCATTCAAAGATGTTTGAAGATCAATATTTGCAGTTTGATTTGTCCGAAGGAGTGTAGTTGCTTTGGGTTGAAGAAGGGTGTGAAGGATTCATCATCTAGTTACTGTGTTACGTTGAAGGACTTCAAAAGTTCTTCATCTGATAAACTACAAGGTTCAAGCGATCTCATTTACCGTGACCATTCGGGTACTTGTTTTAGACAAGATTTTTCCCTAAAATTGTCCTAACTAAACTAAGCAAAAGTTCGTTGTGCTTTAGAAATTAAATATTATTGTTTATTTATCTACTTTTAAGCAGAAACAATTTTGAAGAAGATGTACTTGAGCTACTTCTTCAAAAGCTTATCTAATGTTCGAATATGGGCTTAGGCCATTTTCTAGAGACTTTTACTTATTTACTAATTTATCGTTGTACTAAATACTTATATATAAGATTGATTATCATAATAAAATGATCATTTTCTAAAACCCTTTTGTTAGTAAACATTTTGAGGATATTTTTATTTTCATTCAACAGTTTTTACAAATACTCTCCCAATTCCCGAATAAATATAGACAATTTTTATATTTGAGATAGTATCAGCATTCAGACAAAATGACCTAGTGAAAAAAGAATACATACTAGTACACACGCATCTTTACAAACCCTAAACGAACTTTTCATGATTCAACCGGCATTCATATTCCTTTTAGTCTCCGACAGGGGCTCATGGCCAACCACAAATCAATCAACTCCTGGACTTGCAAAGATGAATGCAAGGGATGACCTTCTAAGCAGATCTCCACTTCACCTGAGAAATGTTGTTGGGATTAATTGGTCGGATTTCTCTTATATACTTCACAAAATTGTTAGTAATGGTTTGATCAAATATATTTGTAAAGAAAAATTAAAGAAATTTAAAAAAAGACAAGATTTAAGGCTCGTTGTTTACCGTCTCCTTAGATTCGGCTAGTCCACATTGAGTTCCGGAATCGGATGCTCTCGTAGCTATATTATCTTTCAAGAATGTGAAAAAGATTACAAGATACAAGTTCACCGAAATCTCAAAAAAAAGAATTACATGCAAATTCAAATCTAGTCTAAATAGCTAAAGTAAAGTCTAGAAAGAATTCCTAAAACGTACCAATAATGTCACTTTAAGAAGCAACAAACTAAACAACAATTAAAACTAGAATTCCTAAACTTTAAAGAAGCTAAAAAAAAGTAAAACGGTAACCAAACTGTAGATTTCATGAAATAGGATTGATCTCACCGATTAGAATTACCAAAACCTCCGCTAAATGGCCGGAAACAAGAAGTTTTGTCTTCAAAACGTCAAACAAGACGAGAGAGAAGTGAGAAAAATTGGTTTTCGAGCGCAAGAGAGAGAAACAAATGAATTAATTATCCCGCATTACTCGATGTAAAGCTTTTATATCTACTCCATGCACGAACCCTGGCTGTTGGATCTCTTCAAATCTACGGCTCACATTTCATCAAGAACATGTAATGTTCTGCGCCATTGGATCAAACTTATAACGGACGATCCGATCTTCACCGATGACCTCAATCAATAGCAACCGTCGGATCATGTCAGAATATCGAACGGTTCCGACGATTCGATTCAGCTTCCTCGAGAAGCTTCTTTTTGAATCATAGGATTAGAACTAAACGGATGGATATGATCAATTCACATTGCTTCCATATGTACCATTAGATAAAAAACAATCGAACGGTTCATATTAGAAGATGACAAATAAGCGAGACTTAATACCAACCACACGACCATAAACAAACGAACGATCACGATTAGATTTTCATTAATAGCAGTTTCGTAAATTTACAAACAATAAGGGTAAAAAAATTAATTTGTCACATTAGTAAGGCTAAAACAGTAATTTCACAAGCATAGTCCAAAAATAAGGGTAAACAAGTAAATTCACAATTTTAGACAATGTTTATTTTTGATATTTGCATACAACAATCTTCACCTTGCAAATATCAAAAAACTATCAAGAAAAATATTAATTTCAGATTTATTCCAATTTTAAACTCATTTTAATGTTGACATACGAGAATCAGAGTCCCTTATAGCTTCAATTTAACACCTACAAAACAATGTTAGTTTATTTCAAGTAGATTTAGACACTTCTGAAATTTAGCTTGAGGAACTAGTTTAGTTCCAAAATCAGCAGCATTCTTATCAGTTTTAATTTTTTCAAGTTTAATCACATTTTCAGCTAAATTATCTCTAATAAAATGAAATTTCACATCTATATGTTTTGTTTTTTCATGAAAAACTGGATTCTTACTCAAAAATATGACTATCAATCAAAATAGACACACAAGAATTTAAAATTTCAGCTTTACTTATTAAATCATGAATCCATAAAGCTTTTTTAGAGGCATGAGCTAAAGCTATCTATTCAGATTCAGTGGTTGATAAAGCAACTACATATTGAAGTTGAGACTTCCAACTAACACAATTTCCAAAAAATACAAAATAATAACTAGATGTTGGTTTTCTAGAATCTAAGTCTCCTGCATAGTCACTATCTACATAGCCACAAATATCCAAAGATGAATTTCTCATTTTAAAATTTAATCCTATATCAAATGTTCCAATCAAGTATCTTATAGTCCATTCCAATGTTCTAATCCAGGATTTGACATAAATCTACTCAACAAAGAAACTGCAAAAGCAATATCTGGCCTAGTACTAACCATTGCATACATTAAAGAGGAAAGTAAGTTTGCATAAGGAATTTTTTTCCATTTTTCCAGTTTATGAAGGTGTAGTTGGACATTGATCTCTAGACAATTTAAAGTGGGCAGCAATAAACAAAGTAACACGTTTGCATTTATTTAATAAATATTTCTTGAATAACCTAGTCACATAACAAGTTTGATGCAACTTTAAAGTTTCCAAGTCCCTATCTCTAGTAATTTTTATTCCTAAAATTTTCTTGATTTCACCTAAATTTTTCATTTCAAATTCAGAACTTAAAATTTCCTTTAAGCATTCTATTTCAGATTTATTTTTACTTATCAACAATATATCATCAACATACAATAGCAGAAAGATTGAAGAATTTTCAGAATGAGAAAATTATAGACAAGAGTCATAACTACTCATTTTAAACCCTAGATTTTACATAAAAAAATCAAATATTTTATATCATTGTCTAGGGGCTTATTTTAGTCCATATAATAATTTTTTCAACAAGCAAACAAAATCAGATTGTTTTGAATCAACAAAGCCTAAGGGTTGTTCCATAAAAATCTCTTCATCTAATTCTCAATTTAAGAAAACAGTTTTAACACCAAGTTGTTCAATTTCTAGATTAAAACAAGCAACATATGCAAGCATAATTCTGATCGTTTTATACTTAACCACAGGGGCAAAAATATCATTACAATCAGTTCCTTCTCTTTGGGAAAAACCCTTAGCTACTAACCTAGCTTTAAACAACTTTTGATCACTAGGTAAGGTTCCTTCTTTTATTTTACAAACCCATTTACACCCAATTATTTTCTATTTTTTAGATTTAGGAACTAATGTCCAAGTTTGATTTCTTTTAAGTTAATTCATTTCAACAAGTTTCTAATTTTCTAATTTTTCACAAGAAATTGCAGCACTACAAGTTTCAGGTTAAAAAAACATAGAGATTGTCACCAACAGAAAAAGCATAATCAAGCAACTCAGCAAAATTTACATATCTTGATGGTGGTCTTCTAATTCTAGTTCCTTAATTTAAGGCAACACTGTCCAAGGTGGAGGGTTGGGATATGTCTAAATTTGATGGTTCTTGAATTTCTTCAGGATCCACAGCTTGTGTAATTTGTTCCGTTTGCACAACTTGATCAATTTCATGTGGTGAATCTCTCCTAAATAGCTCCACCTCATTTGAAGCTTCCCTAGGCTCTACCTCAATTGATATATCAGCAGAAATTGAAGGTAAACAAGGAAATTCAGTTTCATTAAAGATGACATCCCTGCTAATTATTATCTTAAATCCAGGTTCACTTCTATCTCACAATCTATAACCTTTTGTGCCTTCTTGATAACCAAGAAAGACACACTTTTGTGACCTTGAATCTAATTTATCATATTTAGTGTGAACAAAACTTGCACAAGCAAAACCCTTAAATGGATCAGATTCTAGTATCTTCTGAACCAAACAAATTCCGTGCATTTAGTGCCTAAGGCAGTCGAAGGGCTCCTATTTAGTATATAGGTTGCCGTACTTAATGCCTCCCCCCAAAATGATTTTTCCAAACTGGAGGTAACAAGTAAACATCTAACTCTATCCGTTAGGTCCTATTTATTCTTTCAGCTACCTCGTTCTACTGAGGTGTACAACGTACTATTCTATGCCTAGTAATTCCACATTCCGAACACAAAGCATCAAAAGAAAAATTACAAAACTCCAAACCATTATCAGTTCTCAAATATTTAATCCTTTTGTCAGTTTGATTTTCAACTAATATTTTTCATTCTTTAAACTTCAAAAAAGCTTCATCTTTTGAACGTAAGAGAAACACCCAAAGCTTTAGGCTAAAATAATCAACAATGGATAAAAAAAATATCTAGCACCCTATATGTTAAAACAGATTCAGGACCCCACACATCAGCATGTAAGTATTCAAAAATAGACTTTGAAAGATGTAATTCTTTTCCAAATTTAAGTCTATGTTGTTTATCTAGAACACAACTTTCACAAAAGTATAAATCAGTTATAGAATTTTTTTTCCTAAAGCTCCATCAGAATGCAAAAATTTTAAACCTTTCATACACATATGCCCTAGTCTTAAATAACACAATTTTGAATTTTCATATGCATTAAATGCAACAGCACACTTATCAGATTGTTCAGAGAATTTTCCATTTAAAAAATAAAGTCTATTTCTCCTAGTAGTGCCTATTACAAATGGAGTTGGAAGAGTCATCCTTGACAATTCTTTTAGCATTGTGTTAATAATGGACTGGAGCAAAGTGGCTCTATTAAATTACTTCTATTTAGTGAAGTTGTTGAAAATCATTACATCAAACAACACAGTGCATATTGGGTCGCAACAGAAATAGCCTCTTTGTATAATTACAAGGGTAAGGCCACGTACATCTGACCCCCCAGACCCCAGCTTAGTTGGAAATATACTTGGTACGTTGTTGTTGTTGTATTTCTTCTAGTAGCAGTCAAAATAGGTTTTTCAGAATTGTAAATAGTTAAAAAAAAAACAATTTTTACTCTGAAAAGTACACCCTGATTCTTCTAAGACACCTAAAGATATTAGTTTTCTCTTTAAATCAGGTATATATCTAACATTTGTTAAAGTAATTTTATTATCTTCAACTAGTTGAAGATTAATTGTTCCAATTCCTTCAACAGAGCAAACATTATGGTTTCTCATATACACTACTCCTTTCTTTGAATAATCTAAATTTCCAAATCAATTTTTATGAGGACACATGTGAAAAGTACAACCTGAATCAAGTAACAACTCATCACATAAAGGACTTCCATTGACTGTAAGTGATTCACACAAACTTGAAGACACATAAAGTACTTCACTAACATCATCATCAACTTTTGAATTAGAAGTTGCAGCGTTCAATTCAGCATTTCTCTTCTCTTTCAGTTTCAGATTAATGCAGTCAGATATAATGTGACTTAATTCCTTACAATATCTACAATAAACCTCTCCATTTTCATTTAAATTCCAAGGTTGTACATCTTTACCACTCGATTTTTTATTATTCGATTTCTGATTTTTATCATTTTGATTTCCATAATTAATATTTGTAGGTTTTGGATCAGATTTAACATTAGCATATAATGCACTTGAAATTTTTCTACTATTTTTAATTTCTAACTCTCTAGACTTGAGTCCTACCATAATAGTTTCAGGTTTAAGAATAGAGTCTAAATATTGTAAAGCATTCCTTACAACCAGATATTCATCAAAAATAGAATTCAACAAAACCATTGCAAAACTCTCATCATCAAGGTCATTATCAGTGCCTTTTGAAGTTCGACTCAACTTGAAAAACTTGTCTAAATTATCATCTATTTTCCTAGAAGGATCCATTTTAAAAGCAAACAAAGAGCCTTTCACCTTAATTAAACTAGGAGCAAATTTGGAAGCATGCAAGGAATGCAATTTAGTCCAAACGGATATAGGATCTTCATCACAATCAAGTTTCCTAAGCACAAAATCAGATAGGCTTAAAATAATCAGATTATAAGCTTCCTTTTTTACTTCTTGTACTTTCTTCCTAGAATTTTCAGGCCATTCATTTGTGTTTCCTTAAGAGTATAATGAACTCTATTATGTGACAAGAGAGCTTTCATACTCCTAGACCAACAATTAAAGTCCCCTTTTCCATCAAGCATTGAAACCTCAACTCTAGTAGACATGACTCCAAAGTTTTAGAAAATTTTAGTTTATAAAAAATTTGAAAAATATTTCAATTACATTGTTCAGGTTCGGTACACAATTAAACTCAAGCCTAAATTTATTCGGAAATACAAATCTTAATTCAGATAAGATTTTTAAACAACAATTGTATTAAACACAAAACAAGCGAATTAAGAGCTTCTAGCACACACAGCAGTCCCTTTAAACTGCGCAGTTAATGAAAGCGATTTAAATTGTCAGCAGAAAAGTCCCAAACCTAAATGGCTACAAGCCACTAGTATAAGCGGGTAAAACTGACTGAAATATTAAATAGGGAGCTACCTATCCTAGCTCTCAATAGGATATTTGACCAAGGTTAACTCCTTGCTTAAATATCGAATCCGACCTCGTCCATCCTCACCGCACCACTGTTGAGTTTATTTGGTCGGATTTCTCTTATTTACTTCACAAGATTGTTAGAAATAGTTTGATCGAATATATTGATAAAGAAAATTACAGAAATTAAACAAAGGCAATATTTAAGGCCCGTGGTTCACCATCTCCTTAGATCCGGCTAGTACACATTGAGCTCTGCAATAGGATGCTCTTGTAGCTATATTATCTTTTGAGAATGTGAAAGATTACAAGATACAAAATGTCTTAACAAATCTCAAAAGAAAAACACATGCAATCTCAAATCTAATCTAAAGAGCTAAAGTAAAGTCTAGAAAGAATCCCTAAAATGTGCTAATAACATCACTTTAAGAAGCAACTAACCGAACAACACTTAAACCGGAATTCATAAACTTTAAAGTAGCTAAAACTAGAATAAAACGGTAACGAAACTGTAGATCTCACAGAGTAGGATTGATCTCACCGATTAGAATTACCGAAACCTCTGCTAAATGAGAGAGAGTGAGAGAAACAATTGAATCGAGAGCAAGATAGAGAAACAATTGAATTAACCCCAGTTCTCGACGAAAAGCTTTTATATCAACTCTGTGAACAAACCCTGTCCGTTAGATCTCTTCAAATCGACAATTCACATTTCATCGAGTATGCGTATCGTCCTGTGCCATTGGATCAAACTTAAAATGAACGATCTGATATTCACCGATTACCTCAATTAATAACAACCATCGGATCATGTCAGAATATCGAACGGTTTTGACCTTTCGTATCCTGCTTCCTCGAGAAGCTACTTTCTGAACCGTTGGATCAGAATTAAACGGATAGACATGATCAATTCAAATAACTTCCTCGAGAAGCTTCAATATGTGCCATTAGATCAAAAAACTAATCGAACTATTCAGATTAGAAGATAACAAATAAGCGGGATTTAATTGCAACCACACAATCAAAATAAACGAACGAACACGATTAGACTTTCATTAATGGCATTTTTGTAGATTTCGCAATAGCAAGGGTAAAGCAGTAATTTAGCACTTAGTAAGGTTAAAATTGTAATCTCACATACACAGTCCACAAACACAGTACAAATAAAGGGCAAACAAGTAATTTTACAATTTTTAAACAATGTTTATTTATTTTTTATATTTGCATACAACAACGAAAGATTAGAAATGATTAATCAGAATGTAAAATACACACAGAGAAATTTAAACTCACATTAATAAGCTCCTTCCAATAATTTGCACTGTCCACCACCACTCTGTGTCTCGGGGGCTACCACAACCTCACTTTGGCTAGAAAGTCGTTGCAACCCGTATTGTATTCTCCAAACACATCCTTTGGCTACCCACTATTGAGTAGCATAAGACACTTCCTCTTCACACACACTCTCTCCGCGGACTGATATCGATGAGGTAAGTACACAAAATGCATTACATGTGCCTGAGATTATAGATGAGTGTATTGATTCTGACAGGACAAACCCCAAGATATACAAACAAGGCGGGCACTACCACCCAGAAGCACTAGGGATGTTCCACCTAAACGGTATGAACCTGAGCATTATCACGATCTTCACGATATCCTATAGCTAACCTGAGCACTTTTTTATGGCTTTGCATTCAGAAAAAATACCACGCACAACTCAAGAAGCTCTTCAAAAAACTAAATGGAGACAGGCCATGGAACTAGAAATGGACGCACTAAAG
>JAOWBN010018127.1:0-10734 GCA_028565015.1 Pinguicula moranensis
ATGAATCAAGCAAATTTCAAAATTAACAAAAAAATAAAAGGATATATTGTACAACCCAACAAAAAATTACACGAAATAGAAGGATGTGACAAAATCGAATGGTGGAAGTGTTTCTAAAAGTTTATACGAACGAGTATTTCATAATAGCACAGTACATACGACCAAGACGTCATCTCCAGTTACGTATATGCAAATTACAGAAAGATGATGACATTCAAGCCCACCTCCTCCAGGAGTAGGTAAAGCGCAACTGGGGTTAAAACTCGTCTACCTGGTCCTGCATCAACATGAAATGAAGGAAACTTGAGTTGATTTATCTTATTACAGAAATGGGCCTTTCTATATAAGGTATTTGTAGGCGGACAAACAGGAGCAGCCAAACGCAGAAAAATCAGTAACTTAATGAGAGTTGCGCAGAATTCTGTCTCTTGTTTTGTTTTTTGGTCTCTTACCTAGAAGAGGCACAATTCATTATCTAGATTTTCCTGCAAGAAAGAATTCATTCTTTATGGACTGTGGATGGGGATTCAACATATATTTAAAAGAAAAGTTGTGGGGGAAAGAATGCAATACCCAAAGCTATCTGTGCTAGCAAAAAAACTAGTCATCAAGTCTAAACATCACGAAGGAACAGGGAATGCGAAGAAAGAAGCAATATCGAGTATTGAAAAATCACAGTCAGGATAGTGATATTATTTAGTTAAAACTCAAGTAACCTTCCATTTCCGAACAGTAAAGGTTTCGTCAATAGAACATCAAGTCATTTGGCAAGTATGAAGGTTATAAAAAGCATGACACCATAGTCTCCAATTTAAACACACAAAACGATCTTATAACCAAAGCAGCATGGCTTGGCAGAAATTGATAAAAATAATTTCTAGTTTACTGTCAGTAGTATTGGATTCCTATGCGGATAAATCCATAGAATTTGGGAAACCTCAGTCTGCTATTTCAGAGAGATGAACCAGTATACAAGTTTTACAAAGGAGTCTAGAGGTGGATATTGAGTACAGGCTAACCAAGCATCCCAACATATCTGTTGCAAATTATTAAACATATGACAGAGATCGACACCACCAATTTCAGAAATAGGCTAAATATTATACCAAATATTTGGCAGACAACAACTACAGGCAATAGCAGATAAGCAGGCCAGAGCTCTACTGACATATTATACTCTATGTATTCCGCATGCAGACTCTTCTACCAATTCAAATGAAACTCATAAAGCTGTCCCTTCTCTCGGGAGACAATAGTTACCTGCACATCTGAGGTCCAAAGGGTGAGGTTGTCCCTGAGAAGTTGCATGATAAGAGTGCTATCCTTATAAGACTCTTCACCTAAAGTGTCTAATTCAGCAATTGCTTCCTCGAAAGCCTGCATTGCAAGAGAAAAGGAAATCATTAATCGAACAATAATAGTATCTAATTAGGAAGAGAAATAGGCATGCTAGACATGCAAAGGCCAATGTCATCAAGATACATTTAGTACAGGTGTCAACTACTTGGATCAGCCTAAACTAAAGCACACAATTAGCGAAATAGAATACCTGTTTGGCCATGTTGCAAGCCTTTTCTGAAGCATTCAGGATTTCATAGTAAAAAACCGAGAAGTTCAAGGCCAATCCCAGCCGTATAGGATGTGTGGGAGCAAGATCAGCAAGGGCGATATCCTGTTTACAATTGTTCAAAAGGTCAGACATAAGATTAAATTCTACGAATATGTTAACCAACTATACACGTTCAATTTTCTTCAGCATAGATTAGAACTTTCTTTATATGGAGATATGTGGTGAATGTGGATTCTCATTAATATCTAGGGTGAAAAAGAAACTTTCTAACCATATCCGCAGAGGAGAACTTTGTCAATAAGGAGAGCCATTTTTAACTTCTTGTACTCTCTAAGCACTAAAATTTGAAATTTAAAAACTAATAAGTAACTATAAGATATTAAGCACCAGATTTTGTGCGCTTCCGTTTTTAGAATTTTGAATAAGGTTGATCGAATCAATCAAGTATCAATCTGCCAAGAGTAAATCTTCAAGAAAACCACCTAGTCTCACAACGTTTCCTCTCACAGTAACGATACGTTGCTCAATCTTGCCGAAGACGGCCACTCCACACTCACAGACAAGAATAGGTTCCCCGATCATAACAGAACAAGAACCAACCTCTATTGCAGATCTCAGATAAAGAATTATGCAAGTCACGACTATCATAAACAATTTTCCAATTGAATCCTCAAAACTGCAAACTGCCACCTATTATATATATATATATTCTCTCAAACAATAATGGATGGTAAAAGACACCAAGAACTGTAACCGTATACCTGAGCAGCCTTATAAGCGATCATAGTATCCTCAGCAGCCTCCTTCCTCTCATTACCCACCTTAAACTCTGCCAAATACCTATGATAATCCCCCTTCATCTTCAAATAGAAAACCTTAGACTCGCTCGAAACCCCTGACGGAATCAAATTATCGGATAGAAGTTTCAGAATTCCAGCGCAGACTTGCGCTAGCTCAGCCTCCACCTTAGATCTGTACTGCTTGACGAGGGCCACGTGGTCGTCGTTCTTTCGGCCCTCTTCCTTCTGCTCGATGGAGCTAATTATGCGCCAGGCGGCTCTCAGCGAGCCTATAACATTCTTGTAGGCGACGGAGAGTAGGTTGCGCTCCTCGACGGATAGTTCCGAGCCGGCTGCGCCGAGAACGAGGCTGTCCATGAACTGAACCATTTCCTCGTAGCGCTCGGCTTGCTCGGCTAGTTTAGCCATGTAGAGATACTGCTCTCTGGTCAAAGCCATCGGAAAAGTTAGAGAGAAAAAGAGAAGGTGGAGCGTGGAGGAGAACGGCGAAGGAGATTATAGGCAAATTTTGTGGGGGAAAATGAACGGCGAAAGAGGTTGGAATTTGGAAAATATATGGCGCGTGAAGGTGAAGGTACGGTTACAACTTTGGATTTTGTATTACCCAATTTTCAGGAACTAATTAATTTCACAATAAACTTGATCAGCCACGTGGCAGCGGTATGATTGCAAGAATAGTGTATCTCACCCATCACATCCACTGATTCTGTGTTAAACACAGCACCCAATTAATCTCATTCATCCATTCTGTGTGGAGTCTATCATTCGTGTCGTATGAAATGCATGTGAAAAAAGAGTGGTATATCACTTCTCGATTGTCATACAACGACGAGCTGCGAGTTGCAGAGAGTGCGTGAGAGCAAGATAGGGTCAAAGGGGAGCTGACTCAGGGAAACTTCTGTTTTGATGCCAATTGCTCGGTTGTACTGGGCCTTAAATTGGGCCTTGGTTTCATTTAATTTGGGGCTTAAAGGATCAGTTCTGTATACCCAATCGGCCCAGCCCACTGTACCCTCTTTTTTCTATGTGGCCCATTTATACTTTGATAAATTTCCCAGTTGAGCCAGTTTTAACTCGCCAGACGGCCAACAACGATGGAGCTCTGCACAACTCGAGGCATTTCAGATTTACCTTCCCTCCAACCGAACCTTGTTGCTCAGAACCGTATTTACCTGCACTCTCTACCACTTTGGGGACGCCGTATATCTTTCTTGCGTAGACAAAAACTCTTCAGCAATGGTAAAGTTTGCTTCATTTCTTGCTTGATTTTATCCATATATGAACTGAGATATTGTTGGCATCTCAACTTATGCCACTGGAGTCACAAGTTCCACAAGGGATTGTTTGTCAGATTGCAGGAATGGTCTGCACAGAGGTGATTGGAGCTACTGGATTAATTGCTATTGGTTTTGTGCAGCGCGAGGAAGATGAACGGTGGCCGTACGATCATTGATCGTATGGCGCATGTTTAATCAAACAATGAAGAAGTCGCGAGTCCACTTGAAGAAACGCATCTTATTCTGTTTATTGAGGAACAAATAGATAGGAGACACGTGGATGTTTTTTTTGTTTAAATACTATTACTTGTTGTACATGTTTTCCTACGAGGCATAAATCAAAAAAGGATGGAAGCAGTTGCTTCCTGAAAACTGCCGCATTTTTTTTCCGATTTCGATTACTTTGATCAAACCGTGCAATTCACAAAATTCCTTTGTGAATTTCGACATGGTATTAGAGCGAAGTTGATTCGTTTGTTAATTGCGCACATTTTGATCTGAACAACGCACGATTTAGTGTACTGAAATGGCGGAGGAAATGATGGCGAAGATATTGGCAGAACAAGCAAGTGTAGCTCAACGACTTGAAAGGAGAGAAGCCGAGCTTCGAAAGCAGATGGAGACATTGGAGGATGAGCAATTGCAGGTGCACGGATCCGACAGCCCTGGTATGCAGCTCGTCCCTGCTCTGCTCACCGATAAGAACTATCTGATGTGGAAGTGTGCAATGGTGTCTGCACTAGAGGCGAAACTGAAAATTGGTTTCGTGAATGGAAAATTACTTGAACCGAGTGAAGACTCACCAACTTATGCCAAGTGGAGAAGAGCAAATAGTTTGGTGTGTTCTTGGATCAAATGATCGGTTTCACTAGATTTGGTAAAGACGTTTATGTTTATACAAGATTCAAGGAAACTGTGGTTAAGTTTGGCTCAGAGACTTGGAACTTCAAATCTGCTGCAGCTTTTTGCTCTGTGTAGATCGGTTGCTTTGTTGAGACAAGGCCAGATGAATGTATGTGAGTTTTTTGGCAAGTTGAAGCAGGTATGAGATCAATATGATGAATTACGTCCACCTCCACCACAACTTGATTACACTGGAAAACAATTATGGAAGGACAGAGAGAATGAAGACCGCGTGATGGAGTTTCTCATGGGATTGAATGATACGTATGAGTCGGAAAGAGGACAAATCATAAATGCAGATCAACTGCCTTGCATAGACAAAGTATATAATCAAGTTAGCACTGCTGAGTCACATAGACAGGCTAGTATGAGTGTTGCAGTGGGATCTGATGTGCAGAATTCTGCTATGTTTATGAAGAACTCTAATGAGAACGGCTGGAAGAAGGAAGGGACTGGAAAGTCAGGAGGTAACTACTCTAGGAAGGCTGACAAACGACAGTTGAAATGTAACCATTGCACTAAATTAGGGCATGAGGAATCTGAATGTTTTGAGAAGAATGGCTATCTTGAATGGTGGTATAAGTTGCAGGAAAAGAAGAAATCTTATAACACAACTCATCATGTTGAAAACTCGAGTAGCAGTGTGAGTGACACACCACTGGAATTTAAACAAGAGAGTATTACTGGTTTGTATGAGATTATCAAAGGTATGCAAGAAGATCTTCAGAGGTTGAGCAGGGGAAGGGGGTCGCAGAATCACATGGAACACATTCTGTTAATATGGCACACTACAATGATTTTGCAGGTACAATCGTCTTATCTTCTCTTAGATTAATAAAAAAAATGATGAAATCTTGGCAGGAGACTGGATTGTGGACACTGGGGCTACTAGTCACATGTCCACAGATATTAAGATGCTGATCAAACCAGATTTTTGTAAAACATTGACACCGGTCTGGCTGCCTAATGGGATTATCAAGCCGGTTGTATGTACTAGAGACATCAAACTGAATAACTCTCTTGTTCTAAGATCTTGTTTGCATCTTCCGAGTTTCAGATATAATTTACTCTCTGTGCGTAAGTTGTCTAAAACTGCAGATCTTGGGTTCTGCTTTGCCTAATTTTTGCCTTGTACAGGACCTTAAGACTTCATGAGTGGTTGCTACTGGGAGAGTGCTTAGAGATCTTTACATCCTTAATAAAGAATCCTTTGATTCAGGTGTTATACAACAGATGCAACGTGATTATTCTTCATTGTTGTTGCCTACCTCTGCCATCCATCAAGCTGAATTGTTGGAGAATAAAAGTCAGTGTTTGTGCTGCAATTAGTCTAGAAATGTTACATAAAAGGCTAGGTCATCCTTCTGTTGAAGTCTTGAATCATCTTCATGTTTCTGGTATAATCGTGGACATGCAAAATAAAATTGATTTGTGAGATATATGTCCTCTATCCAAGCAAAGTAGACTGTCCTTTCCTGATAGCACCACCACTTCCAAAGCATGCTTTGATCTTATTCATATGGATGCTTGGGGGTCGTTTAAGAAACCTTCACTGAGTAATTGCCATTGCTTCCTGACAGTGGTTGATGATAGGAGTAAATGCACTTGGACTTACCTCTTCCGCTTCAAAGATCAGGTCCCTCAACTGATTCAAAGCTTCATCATCATGGTACATACACAGTTTGACTATGTTGTTAAAGTGGTACGTACAGATAATGTATCGGAGTTTCTGAATGAAAGTTGTGCTGTTTTCTTCAAGGAGAGAGGTATCTTACATCAGAAAAGTTTCCCGTATACTCTACCGCAAAATGGAACTATGGAGAGACGTCATCGCACCCTCTTGCAGATTGCAAGAGCACTCTTGTTTCAAGCAAAACTGCAGAAAAGATTTTGGGGAGAAGCTCTCTTGACTGCTACCTGATTAATAGATGGCCTAGTAGAACTTTGGGATGGAAGTCACCGTTTGAAGTCCTTCATGGACATCAAGCTGGTCTTGAACGACTGAAAGTTTTTGGATGCAGGTGTTTTGCATTGAACCATAGTGGACTGAAGGACAAGCTTGATCCTAGATCTTTGCCAGGTCTGTTTGTTGGTTATCCTACTGATCAAAAGGGGTACAAATTGTATCTACCTCAAGAGAGAAAAATTATCATTTCCAGAGACGTTGTGTTCCATGAATCTGTGTTTCCCACAGCATCATTGCAATTTGCAGACACTAGCAGCCCTTGGTATTCTGATGATGATTGCATGAGATTGATCATGCCAAGGGAACCTGTTATACCAAAGGGTATGTCTTCAAGTATACATGAGACAAATAGTCCTAGAAACAATGTTGATGATTAGGCTGTAACCATACCTTTTGAAACACCTGACAATGCTTTGGATCCTGACGTTTCCCCTGCATGTGGATGTTGATTCTGCTACTCAACCTGTTCTATTGCGCCGCAATCAGAGAATCAAGAAACCGGTGTCATGGATGAATGACTTCCACACTTCCTTCTCTTGCAGCGAGAATCAGCAAGACATACCTCCCCCATCTGATAAATTTTACAACTTCACATATTCCTATTAGGAATTTGTTGTAAATTTGTCCACAGTTGTTGAGCCAAAACATTATAACCAGGCCCGAAATAATCAAAGGTGGGTAGAAGCTATGAATAACGAACTTCAGGCACTAGAAAGCAATCATACCTGGGATCTAACCACACTCCCTGTTGGCAAGAAAGCCATAGGGTCCAAATGGGTCTATAAGGTAAAATGCAAGGCGGATGGGTCAGTTGAGAGGTTTAAGGCTAGGTTGGTGGCCAAGGGTTATACCCAAGTGTAAGAAGAAGACTTCAATGAAATCTTTAGCCCGGTTGCTAAGATTGTTACGGTCAGACTCCTCTTTTCAATTGCAGCTCTTAGACAATGGAGTGTGTTCCAACTAGATGTTAATAATGCGTTCCTCCATATATCCTCCTATGGGGTATTCCAAGGCAGAAAAGGGTCAGGTTTGTCGTTTGAGAAGATCACTTTATGGCCTCAAGCAAGCCTCCCGTCAGTTGAACAAAGAATTTACTTCAAAGCTGCAGAATTTTTGCTTCAAACAGTCTTACCATGATCATTGCTTATTTGTTCTTGATACTGCAGATTGCTTGGTGCTACTTTTGGTGGACGTAGATGATGTCTTATTGACTGGAACTAATGCTGATGCTATGACTAAAGTGAAGGACTATCTGGATACAGCCTTTACTATAAAAGACTTTGGAGAAGCAAGGTACTTGTTAGGCGTGGAAGTGGCTAGATCAGAGGCAGGCATATATCTATGTCAGAAAAAATACATCAAAGATCTGCTACAAGAGGTAAACTTACTGGACTGCACGGCCATGACAACCCCCTTACCTCGTGACACTAAGTTTGAAGTTGCAGATCAGGATTCCTCTCCACTTTACCACAATCCTGAGAAGTATAGGCGCTTGGTGGACCGGTTGCTTTATCTGCATTATACATGTCCGGACCATTCTTTTGCAGTACAACAACTTAGTCAATTTGTGCACAATCCCCATGATTCACACTGGCACACAGCTCTTCATGTCCTGAAGTATCTTTGTGGCAGCATGAATCTAGGATTGTTTTATGCAAGTTCTCCTCAGCCTCAGCTCACTGCCTATAGTGATGCAGATTGGGGGAATTGCCAGACTACTCGGCACTCACTCATTGGTTTCTGTGTGTTCCTTGGCACATCTCTTGTTTCTTGGAAGGTGAAGAAGCAGACGACAATCTCTTGCTCTTCTGCGGAGGCGAAGTACCGTGTCATGGCAGCCACGATACGTGAATTACAGTGGATTACCTATATTTTGAAGGATTTTCAGATTGCTATATCCCTTCCAATTCCATTTTGGTGCGACAGCAAAGCGGCATTAGACATTATGGCGAACCCTATGTTTCATGAATGAACGAAACACATTGAAATTGATTGCCATGTGGTCAAGGATCAGTTTAAAGAGGGCCTTATTGCTCTGCAACATATCACTTCTAAGCTACAACTTGCTGATGTTTTTACTAAAGCACATCCAACTGCTCCTTTTGCTTATATTTTGTCCAAGATGAGTCTTTGGAACCCTCATCTTAAGGAGGGGATGTTGGCATCTCAACTGTTGGAATGCAAATATCAAAAATTCTGTTAAATGAAATTTTAAGAATATGAAATTACTGTTTTGTCCTTGTGTTTATCGAATTTGGTTGAAATGTGATGGTAAAATGACTGATTTACCCTTAATGGTTGAGAATTGACTGTTTTGCCCTTGACTTTTGTTGAAATTGCAAGCTTGTCATTAATGAAAGTGTGATCATGGTCGTTAAATTATTTTGATCGTGTGGATACGATTAAATCTCGCTTATTTGTCGTTATGAAATCTGAACCATTCATTTATAATATGATCTAACAACTATTAGTGAAGCTTCTCGAGGAAGCTATTCGAGTTAATCGTGTTCGTTGATTTTTTTTTATCCTACGGTCTATAATGAAGCATATCGAGGACGCTTCTACCGAAGAGTCGCGATTGTTCGATTCTCTGACAAGATCCGACGGCTCGGGAAAATTCGTGAACTTGGTGCATTTGGAGCTGTTGATTTGAGACGATCCGACAGACATGACTTGATTTGGAAATTGATATAAAAGCTTTTCGTCGAATTGTGTGAATTAATTAATTCACTCTCTCTCTCATCTCTCGACTTTTCGGATTATTCTCTTACTTCTCTCTTCAGTTTTCACGGCGAACTTCTGGTTTTTCGGCGAATTTACGGCGTTGGTTGAAATTCGGATCGGTGACATCGTTCTTACTCTCCGAGATCTTCAGTTTGGTACCAATTTTGATCTAGTTTAGCTTACTTAAAGGTTTAGAGGCTCTGTTTTTAGTGCTATTTTGTGTTATTTGCACGTTTATAGGAATCCTTTAGACTTCTAGTGAGTTTTTTAAACTAGATTAGTGGTTTCTTGTGTTATCTTTGAGATCTTGTTTGGATTCGTTCGATTTGTTGTATTTGTAATATTTTGAAAGAGAATATAAGCTACGAGAGCTACCAATTCCGGAGCACAGCGAGGATTAGCCGGATCTAAGGAGACAGAGAACCTCGGACCTTAAACTTGTCTCGATTTAATTTTCTGCAATTTTTACATTTTATTCACCTAAATGATTACTAATCCGTGTATTGAGTGTTAAGCAATTTAAAATTCGACCAAAGAATCTCAACAGTGGTGCGGTAAGCGTGGACGAGGTCGGATTTGGCCCTATTTTCAAGATCTAAGCAAGTAGTTAACCTTGCTCAAACACCCTAGTCAGAACTAGGATAGGTAAACTCACTGTTTAGATTTTTCAGTCAACTTTTCCCGCTTATTAGTGGCTTGTAGCCTTCAGGATTGGGACTTTGCTGCTGAAACTTTACTGCTTTCAATTGGCTGCGCAGTTTAAAGGGACTGCTGCCTGTGATATAGAATTTTAAGTTCGTGTGCTCTGTGATTGCTCTGTGATCTTATTGTTCATCAGTGTTTGAACATTAAGTTGATTCTGAGTTATGTGTTCTAATTGTTCATTAGTGTTTGAACATTGAATTGATCTTAAGCTTTGAGTTCCTACTGTTCATTACTGTTTGAACATTAAACTGATTCTGAATTTTAGATTCTTGAGTAAATAATTTGTGTATTCCGAATAGGTAAATATTGAATCTAATTAGTGAGAAATTAAGAAATCTATTTTTCTAATCTGAACTTTTTTCTAAAACTTAGAAATCATGTCTACTAGGGTTGAAGTTTCAATGTTTGATGGTAAGAGACTTCAACAGTTGATCTAGGTGCATGAAAGCTTTATTATCATATAATAGAGTTCAATTATGCTCTTAAAGAAAACTTAAATGAATGGTCTGAAGAATCTAGGAAGAAAGTTGAAGAAGTAAGAAAACAAGCTTATAATTTGATTATTTTAAACCTATCTGATTCATTACTTAGAAAATTAGACTGTGATGATAATCCAATTTCTATTTGGAATAAACTTCATTCCTTATATGCCTCTAAATCTACCCCTAGTCTAATTAAGGTGAAAGGTGCTTTGTTTGCTTTCAAAATGGACCCTTCTAAATCTATAGATGATAACTTAGATAATTTCTTTAAATTGAGTCAAACTTTAAAGGGTTCTGATCATGATCT
>JAOWBN010018138.1:0-10734 GCA_028565015.1 Pinguicula moranensis
GCATACTAGAAATTAATATTTAAAAGCACTTAGCAAATTAAAATTAATTCCTAATTCATGCATACAATAATTATTTAACACATAAATAAATATTGGGCATTTAAAGCATTTTGTAAACATAGAAAATGTTTTAAAAAGATTGAAATTTTAAAAAATTTGGCCCAATTTAGTGAAATGGGCCGCTTTCGTAGCCCATAAAAAAAGGGGTGGGAATGGGCATGTTCGCAACCCATATCCCACCTGGGTTCTCAATTTGGGCAAGAATAGATCCGCGGTCGAAACCAACGGATCGGTGCAGCGGGTCGGGTTGAACGGTCGCCCGAACTTAATTTTTTTAATATAAAAGAAGAAGAAAATCAAAAATATATAAAAGGGGCCGCAGGTTAGGGTTTCGTACTCGAAACCCTAATCCGGCGGGCGAAGGTTTCCCTTACCCACCCGCGCCGCCCACCGAGAAATCCGGCGGGTTACCTTCCGAAATTGCGGATTTCCGCGATTTGTTGCCTTATTGTATGATTTGTTTCCGATTTTGGCTCGATTGCTGCAATCTTCGCCTTCGCCGTCGATTTTTGCTCAATTTCATTTCGCCGTCGTGTCGTCACCGTGTTTTCGCTGTCCAAATGATGAACGGAGCCGAGGGAGGAGACGTTTTTCGGTGTTTCTGGTCCAGGCCGGTATAAAAAGGCCATTTTTCACCGTGAAAAGTAAAGTTTCCAGCGAAAAATGTGCTCGGTCGGCTATGCGTGACTCGCACGCGCTGCCCCGGGCAGCGTCTTCCGTCAATTCATGGTTGGATCCAAAGCCTGCACCGAAAAATGAATCCTTCCCATGGTCCACGTGCCGTCGTGCACCGTGATGGTGGCGCGTGAACTACACGCTCCGCCCGCGATGTGTCTGATGGACGTTGGCGACAAAACGGCGGCGCGACAAACACGCAGTTCTGGCACGGCGCATGACAGACATGCGCCGCCGTGGCAGATTTGTTGTTTTCACGGCGACAGCAGTAGTGGACAACGGCGTTTTGCAGTTTTGGCCGAAAAAAATAACAACAAAAACAGTTAATTATTTGAACGAATCTGATAATAGTAATAAAGAAAATAAATGAATTAAATTGGATCCTGGATTGGATCCGATACCACTAATGACCATAGAACAAATCTAGTTGAATAGAACACATCTATTCGTATAATTTTGTGTATGTGTGAAGAAGTGTTGCTTTGTTTGCTTGGTGAGAAGGAGTCGCTTGATGCCACAACATTTTCCCGATATCGGAGTGCTGAATTTATTCTATCGATTGCAGAATTGGATGAGGTATTCAGTACGCTGATCAGTTCGGATTGTTGGGATAATGAGAAAAACAGAGCAAAAAAGAGAAGAGTAGTGCTGCTACACCTACGGAGATTTGAAGAGAAAACAGTTTCCAATGATGAAGAAAGTTGTATTTTTCTGCAATATTTAATGACTATGGTTACATAGGTATATATAGGAATATATACATATCCCTACCTGTTTGTCCTTGTACAATGCACCTTATCACGCCTCCAGCTAAGAGAGTACAGCTTAGGCAACATTGGTACATTTTCTCATCCTATTGGAGCCCCAGTTATTACACATGTTATGTAGGTAGATGACTTGCTGATTTTTATTAGAGGGGATGTTAGATCAATAAGAAAGGTGATGGTAGTCCTTGGAAAATACTGTGGTTGGTCTGGGCAAATTTTATGCAAGGAAAAGTCATCAATTTTCTGTCAAAGCACATTGAATGGGTGAGGAAAAGTGCTCTGCTGCAATAAACTGGCTTTAAGGAAGGCAGGTTCCCTATGACCTATTTGGGAGCACCAATGGGTACGGGGAGGATAACAAGGGAAACGCTTGAACCCCTATTGTGCAAACTGCGAAGAAGGTTGGCGGGCTGGAAGGGCAGATTGATGTCATAGGGAGGCAAGCTAGCATTTATTAAGCACGTTATGACAGGCATCTCAATGCACATTATTGTTGTGCTGAAGTTACCTCAGTATGCTTTGGTTGAAATCAGAAGGATGTTAGCTCAATTCTTCTAAGGCGAATGGGAAGGCAGACCAAAGGCTCATTTGAAACGATGGGATAAGTTATGTAAGACAATAAGTGAGGAGGGTCTAGGTGTGAAGGACATAGCATAGTTACAAAAATCCATTGGAATGAAAGTCTGCTTCAAGCTGATAACCGAGGATAATTTGTGGACAGGGTTTATCAAAGCAAAATTTCTCAAGAAAGAGCCTTTGCTGAAAAGGCAGGTAAGGCAAGGGGATCCAAGATTTTGGAGATATGCAGTTTCTATGAAGATTGAGATCCTTGAACACATGAAGGTGTTGTTGAAAGGTGATAATTCTGAGTTCTGGTTCGACAAATGGTTGGAGTCAGGGTTTCTGGCCGAAAGAGTTCAGCAAATCCAAAATAAGCAGGCTCTAGTTGCAGACTTTGCTGAGGGGGGACAGTGGGAAAACAGGAGTTGGTTCAGGTGGTGGGGGAGGTCATTACAAAGGAGATTGTTGCACTGAAGCCTCTAAGGGAGAATGGAGAGATAGATAAGGTTATCTGGAAGCCTACAGTGGATGGGAAATTCTCCCAAAGTTCAGCCTGGGAGGTATCAAGGGAGAGGCAAGACCTAATCCCAGTGGAAGAGTTGTTGTGGAGTAAAACTTTGCCACTAAAGATGTTAATTTATGTATGGAGAGCTTCGCAGGATTGCTTACCAACAAACGAACAACTGATTAGGAGGGGCATCAATATAGTTTTTGCCTGTAACTGCTGCACAGAGAGAGTGCAAGAGACCACTGATCATATTTTGTCATCCATCAGGTTTGCAAACGGTTCATGAGCCTCTAGAAGAAGATATGTGCGAGTGGATGGAAGTTGTAATAGATGATGCATAACTTCCTCCTCTATTTTTTGTAGGAACTTTTGCCATTGTATCGTTCTTTTGTTTGGTTTGGGAGCTTGCCTCTTGTAGTATAGAAAGAGGTATAGTCTATCCTTTGTTGTTGGAAATAATACCATCTTGAGATAAGATCAAGAATCACTAACTCATTCCATTTGTTTTTTGCTTATCGAATCCCCCAATTTTGGGAGTTTGAGATATCTTTGCAAAGAAAAAGCAACCTTGTGGCCTAAAATGGATATAGCTTCAAGGTGATTCCAGGCGACCAGCCCAAGTTATACGGAATTTTTTTACCTTAGTTTTTTGAGGATAATCGCTCCCTTTGTTTTCGAGGAGAATCACTCCTCTTGTTTTCTTTTCTAGAATTTTACGCATCTCCTGAGTATGAGGTAAATAATTATTAACTACTCATATTGTCTTACCCATCTATTGTCGAACTCGAGTGTTATACTTGGGAGCGAGGGAGTGTTGCTCAGTTCCACCCTCTATAATTGAACCCATGAAACACCTTGAGCATGAGAGGGTGTTGCATTTTTCCCTTATTATTATTGAACTCGAGTGTTCACCCCGGGTACGAGGGGGTGTTGTTCAATTTCACCCTCTATTATTGAACCCGTAAAAACACCTCGAGCGCGAGGGGGTGATGTACCTTTTCCTCCAAGGAGCACAATGACCTACTCATACCTAGCACAATGAGGGGCCTTTCCAATTTGTCCCTAGCTTTCTTGTTCATTTCTCGCATTTCTGGAGCACTAAATCTCCCTTTATGAAACATTGGGGACATACATTTTTTCATAGGCTCGCTTGGTTGAGCCTTAATATCTGCAAGTGTTGCCTTTGGCTTGAACCATCTTCTCCTCGAGCATTTTGAGGTTCAAGTAGCGTGCATATTTTTTTTCCTTCCTCGTAATTTTAGATGCGTAGACTGTAGAGTGTGCATCACGAGCTCTATGGGGTCCACAGCCTCTGATCCATAAATAAGGGCAAACTGTATTTTCCCTTATTGTTGTTCGGCGAGTCATCCGAGAAGTCCAGAGCATTCGGTGTAGTTCTTCTGCCAGTCCTCACTTACTATCCTCGAACATTCTTTTCAGTTGGTCAACGATGGTCCTGTTGGTGACTTATGTATGCGTGTAATCTTTGGGGTTGTACACGATCGCACTAGTCATGCATCTGCCTCCCTTGGAACTGTGTGTCATTTTTAGATACCACGACAAGGGGGAACCCAAACCGACACTATGTTTTCCTAGAGGAATCTTCTGACTTTGGATTCGGTAATGCAAGGAAGGGCATCCGCTTCTACCCACTTACTGAATAATTCCATGGTAACAATTATGAATTTCTTTTTTCCGGTGGTGTGTGGCAAAGGTTCTACGAGGTCAATTCCTCATTGATCGAATGGACATGCAATGGGAATGCTCCTCATAGTGATGTATGGTTGATGTCACAGGTTCTCAAACGATTGGCATTGTGGGCACTTTTTTACGTACTCTGCACCCTATTTCTTCATTGTAGGGCAAAAGTATCCTAGTCTTAAGATCCGGTAGACTTGGGCATGCTCGCGTCTAGCCCTCGTGCACTTCCCATAGGACATCTCAAGTAGGGTTCTTCCCAAGTTTTCTTATACAAGCCTTTGTTGATCCAAGTAAACATGTTGGCATAGTTTATGATATGGCGATGCTCTTTGTCATCAGAGAAAAGCACCCTACGGATGAGAAAATTTATCAGAGAAGTCTTCAAAGTTTATCGTACAGGCTCCTTTGCGATAAAATTCACTATCGGGGGAAGGTTAATGGCTGAGCTACACAGGATTTTGATATCCAATGTTTTCTTGTCCTTGTCCTTCCACACGGATCCTACTCAAGCGAGTAGGTCAGTCTGATAATTTTCTTTACGGGGAATCTGCTTAAGTTCGAAACCGACAAACTTCTTTACTAGATCTTTGAGTTTTTGGAGGTAGATCAATAATGTGGGCTCTTTTGCCTCAAAAATGCCTTGTAAGTGTTATCTAACCAACTGTGAATTGACATGCCTCACTAGTTGTTGTATACCTATCCGACTGAATTCCCTGTATCAAGGCTTCATACTCCAATATGTTGTTGGTGATTTGAAATTCAAGGCGATGAGCTAAGGCATGCTGTAATCTAGTGGAGTTACTAGGAACGACTCCGATTTCCCATGGATACTTATGGAGGATCCATCATAGTACAAGATCCATACTTTGGAGTCTCTTTCTCCTCGTATGCTTTCATCAACAATGTTCGCTGCTACCTGTGTTCTGAGTATTGTTTGAGGATTATAATGCACATCATACTAGCTCAACTCGACTCCAATTTTATCTACTTTCCCAACACATTAGATTTGGTCAATATCTGCTTGAGGGACATGTTGGTGATAACCTGAATAGTGTATACTTGAAAGTAGTTAAGAGCTTATAGAAAGAAGTTATGAGGGACAATGCCCATTTCTCGATGGTAGTGTAACATCGCTCAGCTTCCTATCATAACCTGTTGACATAATATATTGATCACTAGAAGTTTTCCTCTTTGAGGACCAGGGTCGCGCTAACTGGTCTTCGGACAATGAGAGGTAAAGAGGAGTTCCTTATAATTTTTTGGGGCAACAAGGACTACGGTCTTTTGGAGGTACGCTTTTAGTTGTTCAAAAGCTTCTTTACAAACTTCATCCTAATTGAACGCTCCTTGTTTCTTCAATAGCTTGAAAAAAGGATAATCCCTTATCTGTGGACTTCAAGATGAATTGGTTGAGGGAAACTACGCAGCCCGCGAGTATTTGAATTTCCTCTATGTTGCTAGTGGTTGCATACTCACTATTGCCTTGACTTAGTCCGGATTGGCCTTAATTCCTTTCTCCTAGATCAGGTATTCGAGGAACATTTTATCTTTCCACTATGAAGGTGCACTTTGATTGGTTCAACTTCAATACTATTTTCAAAGAACAACAAAGCAAGCTCTCATGTGTTTGGGGTGTTTACCTAATTTGAGGCTTTATACAAGTATGTCGTCGACATACACTTTCATGTATTCTCTAATGATATGGGCAAAGATCTTATTTACCATTTACTGGTAAGTGGCTCCAACGTTCTATAGTTTGAAGGGCATTACTATGTAGCAGTAAATTCTATGATAGGTGACGAAGGTAGCTTTTGCGCGACCCTCTTTGGAGAGCGGGATCTGTTGGTACCCATGATGGGCATCCATCATGCTCAAAAGAGCATTTCCTATGGTAGCATCTACCATTCGATCAATGAATTGGAGTATACGGGTCCTTCTCGCAATGCTTGTTCATATCCATGAAGCCAACACACATCCTCCATTTACTTTCTCCAATTAGTGCAAGGACTACGTTGGACAGCCACTCCATGTATTGGACTTCCTCTATGTGCTTGACAGCGAACCACCGCTAGACCTTGGCTCTCATGATGAGGTCTTTCTCCATGGAGAATTTTCGCTTCTTCTAATTCACTCGTACGAGCATTCAGACTTGCCCTCATGTGGGTGTTTACTTGGCCAAGTGGGAACTCGGACATGCCCTCACATGGGCGATTGGTCGTGCCCACGCGCATTTCTCGCATGGGTGCTCACATGTGCTTAGTGTCATCCCTCGCACAAGCGCGAATTGTACGGGTTTTTCATTCAGATGGGCATTTAACCGATGCTCCACAATTGTGGACTGACACTTAGGAAAGTGTTAGACCCCCAGGTAAAAATGTCCTCATACTCTCACTAACATGCCAAAATTTCTCCTTCCAGGGAATCGTTGAGATGTATTCCTATTCGGACCAATGTTTTAGGATGATCCACCCGCAAGGCTAACTCCTTGTAGAAAATCATTTGAATTTGGGGAACTTCCTCCATTTGGAAGCGGTTTCGTAGAGGTTTAGGGATTCGATCCCCTTCCACAAGGTGTACTTGTGGTTCCTCTATGTGATTCATCTTGAGGCTTTCTTTTTGATAGTTATACTCGTCCGCTCTTGGAGAATGTTGCTCGAGGTGGGCACTTTGAGCTCTTGCTCTTCCTGCCCCACCAGAGGTTGGAAACCCTATCAGTTTGAAGTAAGTGGACACAGTAGCTTGGAATTGATACAGGTTAGGCCTACTGAGTATGACGTTGTATCCAGAGGGCTCCTCGACTAGGGAAAACCTAATCAGCTATGTGGTTATCTTTTCATCCTTTCTTAACTTTACCGGTAGCCCGATGACTCCCAAGGATTCTACCTTGATTTTCCTGACTCCCACCAATGTATTAGTGATAGGTTCTCATTAGTCTCTCTCTATGCCGATCTGGTTGAAGACGTTGGAGAAGATAATGTCTGTGGAGCTCCTCTGGTTGATCCTCGAAGTTCTTGGTTTTCAATTTGATTACCAAAGGCACAGGTAAATAATCAAGAATTCATGTCTCCTCGAAGCATAACTCTATGGAGGTCTTGGTTAGCATGAGAATTGGCTATGGACTTCTTTTCCTAGTTTTTCCCTGACCTCTCGTGGGGACCTCCCTAGTAGGTCCTCCACAGATTCCGTTCACATCAGGCGGGGAGCGATGATTCCAGTTGGGAACTTCTCTTAAAATATGTTTACGGGATTGAGGCCTCTTCATGAAGTTCATGTAAGTGGTGGAACTTGGGATTTTGTGACATTTTGCGCTGAATCGATGCGTGATACCAATCAGTGACTCTCCTTCCTATTGGGCAACATTTATCATGTGAAGATAGAGTCAATTCTTTAGCTCATTCAAGTTTTGTTGTTCAAACGATTCTATGGGTACTGCACATGTTGTTCTTCGTTGTAGGATCTCCCTGAGGCTTTCTTCCTAGTCTCCAAGGAGATGGCCTGGAGGGAGTAGTAGTCTTTCCTCTATGTTCTCCTATAAGGTGGGTGTCAGGCGGAGGCCTTCATCATTGTTACTAGTCGTTGTTCATAGAAGGATAGCTCCATAGGGCTATAGCCGTACTTTTATTTTCGATGGAAGGGTTGGATGAGCTTGATATTTCAGTGTTTCTGCCATTTTTAGTTGTTTATAGTTTAGAGAGCTTCTCAATGGGTATAAGAAATATTCCCTCAAACATTGCCAATGATGCAACCAAGGGGGAAAAAATTCCTTTGATTCACATCATACAACTCCAGAGCAAAGGGACGAAGCAATAAGCCAATTATCGCGGTGTGATTGTATGGATGTGAGCGCAAACAAGAGCTAGTGTGCCCCAACTTTAATTTCCAATGATTGATTATTTATTACAATGGCCAACTCGACCTACTTATAGAGTTTACAATAGGTGAAATGGCTTTTTTCTTGAAATTTAATAGGTAACCATCTATCTCATTTGTGGGTGGTGCATTAAGTGTTATCTTGTTATCAGGTGCCAGGGGCAATTTCACATCACCTCAGTTGGGGCTTGAGGTGGATAAGGCATGTTGGCGGCTGCAATAGGCTTTTATCGAGGAATGCATGTGGATGTCTTTTCCCGTAGAGTCCCCGTATATGTGGTTGGGGTAATTCTCCTTGGATATTCGGCCGAGGTGATCTTCCTTGACCTCTAATAGAGTGGAATCGAGGAAGATCATCGAGGTCCAAGAGATTTTTTCTTAGATGTGGCTTTGCGACATTCCTCATTTCCTCATAAGTCGGGCCTTCTTTGTTGGACCCTTTGCCATAATTTTTCCTCCCACATCATTTCTGTTATTCGATGTCCTAACTTAACCATAGGGTATGCATAGTTGTTACCCACCTTTTGCTATGTCCAAGAATGTCTTTCCATGAATGGTGACTATGGTAGCGACAATCTTCTGGAAGTCCTTTCCAAGGATGCTCACTAGTCAATGTTGATTGCACCAATTTAAAAACAACTTCGAAATCAGCAATCGCTTCTAATTTTTGGAGTTGATGGACCCACATATAAGGCAAGCCTTCTCTAAGTTCCATGAGATCCACCACATTATTGAAATAACGAAGATGCGCATGGCAAATCCATAAGTCAACTCGCCATGATCATTTCTGACCATTCCTCTGCCGCAACAATTCCATTGTACATAATCATACTCGCATCCCTATTTAGATTGAACCAAATCTGTCATGGTCTCTTACAAATCAAGATATCAAGATTTTGGTTCTTGAAAAGAATGATAGTTCTAGTGGTGGAGCATCCTCAATAATTATTTAGAGAACTCAGATTCGATACCCTGATAAAGCAAAGCTATCTTGGAAATGTGCAAGGAGTGTGTGTTTTTCCATAACAAGAAAGAAGGTTCACAGAATCCACGATACTCATATTTTAAATCCAAGGAATTTATTGAAATAAATTAATTAGTTTTTTTTTAATTAGTGGAAGAGTGGTTTTCACTTGAGAAAAATAGAACAACTAAAGGAATTGATCTTTCATTAAATTTGAAAGTAGTGACTTACTTTAAAAAATGTGAAAGTTGTGAATGCACAAATGCTCAAAGTGATTGGCCAGGTTTACCCCACCCAGTGTATGGGTAGGGTTTTTAATTTCAAGATTGGCTACTGATGCTTATAAGCATTTTGAAGTTAAAAATGTAAGAATTTTTTATGTAAATTAAAATCCTAAGGTTGACTTGCATTATTAGTCCTGAAATAATTCTAATTACATTATAGTTTCTGCTTATAAATATATGGTTTCTTAACCATTAGGGTATGAGAGAAGTTGAGGGAGAGAAAATGAGAGACTTGAGTTTTGTCCCTTTGTGATTAGAGCTTAAGAGGTTTTCTCTGTGTCTTCTTTGTATCACGAGATCTTGTTCTTAGTGGATTTATTGTCCTTCTCCTTGTAGACGTAGACTTCAAGATCAAACCACACTAAATCTTGTAAGTTCTTTTATTTTAGCTTCATATCAATATTTATTCATCTAAAACAAATGCTATCAGAGCAAAGTTCGTGATTCCGTTCACAGATTTAAAAAAATCTGCAAAACCCTACAAACTTAGTTTTTCCCCGCGTCCACCTTTTGACTAGCTGATTGCTATCGGTACCCATTGTAGATCAGAAATTGATTGCACCACATGAACAAAAATCCTAAGGTCGTGACGTCCAATTGTGATTGGAAAGTATTGTAATTCGCCACTGAGCGTTCGGCACAATCCCGTTGATTATAACAATGGATCACAAAATTGGAGATATCTACGTGAAGCTTGTTCAGTGGGGAACAAAGCCCAGGGGGTGCCATTGTCCAATGTTTGCCGGAAATTGTCTAATTTGTCCAATAAATTTTTGAAAATGCATGGTGGAAGGGTTGCGATTTTTTGTTTGGTTTTTCGTAATTTTCCAATGAAAAATGGTGTTTCTAGTGAGGTCAGAGGTAGGAAAATGCTGTTGTTCAATTTTTGTGATTTGTTTGGTGTAATTTTACAATTTTCTGGATATGAATAGCGCTCCCAGTGAGAAATAGTTCTTACAATGATGTTTTCGGCTGTGAACAGTAACTCCAATGGGAGAACAGTACTCCAATGTGAACAATGTCTTTAAAAGAAAAAAGGGAAAACTATGAGAAAATGATTTTGAGGTTTGTTGACCTTCTTGATAGAAATTTGGTTGTGTTTATTTTGCTATAGCGATGAAAGCTGGGATTGCGAAATATGAGCCTAGTAGGAGTTTCACTATATGGCAAGTCAAGATGGAAGGTTTCTTGACTCAGAGTGGTTTACGGAAGGCAATTTTAGGAAAGGAGAAGAAGCCTACTTAGAGCCTGTTTTGCGCAGCCTTCTTAAAATTATAATTGGCTTATAAGCACCTTTTTTAAAAAAAATGAGTGTTTTGCGCAGCCAACCTTCTACTACTTGTT
>JAOWBN010018149.1:0-10734 GCA_028565015.1 Pinguicula moranensis
TTTATTTGAGTTGGTAAAATTATTATTTTCATAACTGTTAACAAATAAATTATTTTTTTACCCCAAAAAATGGATATTGCTCCCCTAAAAAAAATATTTCTGCCTCTTAAATTTTTCTATAACTGCACTTAAATTTTTTTTGCCCCCCCTAAAAAATATTTTTGCGTCCGCCCTTGCTTCCCGTGATATCTGAGATATAAACATTGAAGAGATATATGAAAAAAAAATTGGTACCAATCTTCGGAATACTTTTTTGGAAATGAACTTGCCCCATACTTCTTTAAGGTCTGTCACCCGGTCTTTTGTGTATGAATGATTGAACCAATAGCATCTATCGTCACCATTTTTTTTGGTTAAACTATTTTTTTATTAGCGAGCTTTTGACCACAAAGATGTATATATCTACAAAGATTAGGCCATTTGAAGCCAAAAATTATCTACACGCTTGGCAGACAACGTAGTGTAGGGCGGGCAAAAAGAACGGCGATGATAAAATTTTGTCCAGCCATGCTAACCTAGCGGCAAAGTTTCAGACTCCTGGTATGCCAAGAGGTTTGGGGTTCGAACCCGCTGGGGAGCATTGACAGAACATTCTGAAGGGATTAGTCGGCGGACCCCTGGGCCCAAAGAATATCCTGATCTGTGATTCTGAACTTAGTATTAATTATCAAAAAAAAAAAAATTTGTTTGCCTCGATCCAACGCCAACAATTAATTTGGGCCGCATAATTATTTTGTTCGGGCAACGGTGCCTCTGCCTCCTCTTAAATGAGTATAATTCCTCGCCATCAATATATAACATTGAATTGCATTTATCATGACCATAATAAGCTGAATTAATTTCTTTGTATTTAATATGGGACAATTATTCCTCAAGACATGTTTCACCTCACTCTAAGTAATATTTAAGCATGTAATAATATAATTAGAAAAATAAGTAAATCCCAATTCTGATGATGAAACAAACAAGTGATTGTATGTTAAAAAAAACCCAATTTGTTATTTTTACCATAATATTACAAAGTTTTCGCTTTTACATTGTACGGATGCAGGAAATTACCATATACATTTTTTTTTCAGTATTGTTTTATTTGATGCAAGAAGTAACTTATATTTTGAAATGTATGGACATGGGATCCCATGGTCGACTTACATGTTTGTCCTGCTCATGTATTTAGATGTGTTTCCATCTTCTCATGAAGCAAAACTTCTGAATATATATGGAGCAATGAGTTGTAATGTAGGAAAGCAGGGTGACTGACTGCGTGAACCTTTGCAAATTGTAGTGTAAAAAATTCAAATTATGAGATGAAGGACCGAAAGGCAAATGCAATCAAATGTAGCACGTCTTAATTTTTAAGCTAATGTGAAACTCTGTTTGCTTGGATCAAAGACTTTTATAAAGTAACCTACATTCAATATTATAAGTTACATGTCTAAACCAAATTTACCCACAAGTTTCTTCTAGCCAAGTTTGAATTTTTTTGCTTTATATGGAACGAGTTTACATAAAGTACGAAGAGATCACACATCCAAATAATACACAAAAAATATATATTGAAGTTTGATTGAGATACAAATAAAGATATATCCATTTAAGTCTCAACCGAACTCGTATAGTTGAATTAAAGAATATGATGGGGTTAAAAATATCCCACATGTTAGAATATGTAAAATAAGAAAAAAATTTGATAACTATTGTAAAAGGAAGGATTGACTAATTGACCCTTACCTTACACACCAAATCTTTCCTTATGTGATTCATCCTCCTCACCTATAAACTCGTTGTAAAAGAACACGATACATATGAATGAAAAAAAGTGATTTCATCAACAATTATTTCACTTTAATATGTTATCAGAGCATATGGTTGAACTTTGAAACAATCATTTGGTTCTTATCATCTACCAAAGTCGCTCAATGGCAATGAAAAGGAGGAGCAACAACCAAAAAAGGCGCTTCACGACTCCAAGCAACCGAAGATCTGACAGGAAACTATGGCCAAAATTCAACACAAGTGGAGACAGTGCTAAAGCAATTCAATCCACCAAATCAGAGTCTAACCGTAAGTGTTAAACTCAATAGCACCAACTACAACTTATGGTCCAAACTCATCTGAGTGGCAATTGGCGGTCGTCGGTGCATTTCCCATCTAACCGGAGTTCCTCCAGCCCCGGCAGAACATGATCCCTTGTTCCCATCCCAAAATGGGAACAAGTTGATCCAAACATAATCTCGTGGCTACTTCATCTAATGGAGCAGAATCTCATGCTTCAATATGCAGAATACCTTACAACCAAATCAATTTCGGATACTTTAGCCACAACATTCGGCAACGGAGGGGATGGTCTACAAATTTGTGACTTAACTCTCAAAGCAGCTAGACAAACACAAGGATTAGGCACAGTGGAGGAGATATACGACAATCTCTAGAAGATTTTGATGGACATAGATCGGCGACAGCCGAATCCAATGAAGTATGAAAAGGACATAGTGATCTACAACTGCCTAAAGCAGGAGACCCGCCTATTCCAATTTCTGGCAGGAATTAATGGTGAATACGACTCTGTACGACGTGATATCCTGAACCATTACCTTCAGTAGAGACAGCATACGCTGCCGTCCGACATGAAGCCAAAAGGATCGAAATCCTCAACCCTCAAACTCACGATATTGCTACATCCTAAGGCGTCGCAGGAGGATTCTCATCTAGAAATCGGCCGGATTGGTCACAGAACAATAAAAAAATCATCCCGGCCAACGACGATTGATAAACCAAAGCTATACTATCGAGATTGCAACAAGAAAGGACACAACACGGAGGGTTGTTTCCATCAAATTGGCTTTCTAGACTGATGGTTTGATTTGAATCGAAGGAAAGGGAAGGGTACCACAATGACAACCACCACGGGCGACTCAGAGGTCGCAAAACCGGTTGACAAATCACTGGGATTTGGAGCAATCTCATTATTCGCAACGGTGGGCACACGTCAGAATCGAGGAGAAGGTAACCGATTTGGGGAAACACTGTCCCCAAATCCATTTTCAGCTTTATGCAATTTAGACCTTGAAGATAGTCAAAATTGCAGTGATATCTCGATGACCGTTTCTTGCCATATGAACCCCCACATTGTCATACTATTTCCAAATCATCCTCCAGAGTTCACAAAAAATTCAAACAACCACGTAGGTTTTGGAAAAAATGCAAAAAAAACACCAGACTCCACAAAAATTAATGATCTGACCCTGTCCACAGCCTACTTTACATGGGCATCTGTAAAAAAAATGTGATTTATGGTTATTTGACTATGGTGCGGCGAATACTAAGACATACAACCTGCTTGATTTCATTTCTCACTCACAATCACGACGGAGTCATATTCAGACTGCAAATGTGGAACTCTCTCATGTGCAGGGTGCCAGCTCAGTTGTCGTATCCCCAAACTTCAAAACCGCCTATATGTTTCTTCCTTGTCTTGCAAACTCCTATCTATTGGCCATGTGACTCTGGAGCTCAATTGTATGACAATGATGTTTTCCCATTTTTGCTTATTACGGGATATTCGGACAAATGAGATATTGGGCATGACACTGAGCGAGGGGAATCTACTATGTTTATGACACTATTAAATGAAGGCACAGTGGACCGACAATTGTGGTTATGGCATTGGTATATGGGACTCTCATTATCAAGGTATCTCAAACTATTGTTTTCTCAGTTTTTTTGTAATTCAAGTCATGTTACTTGTGATACTTGTGTTTTTGTTAAACATCATAAACAATCATATCAAGTGAGTAAGACTTGATTTACTGAACCTTTTTCATTGATCCATTCGGATGTCTAGGGACCTGCCCGTGCAATAGTCATGATGGATTTAAGTACTTTATTTTGTTTATTGACGATTACACTCGCATGACATGGATCTATTTTCTGAAGCATAAGTCCGAGGTTACTCTTAGATTTATTGAATTCCATGCTTTAATTCATAATCAGTTTCAGAAATTCATTCACATTCTTCGGTTTGACAATGAAGGAAAATTTGTCAATACAAAAAAGCAATTTTTTTTTTGGGAAAATGGTCTTATTCACCAAACCACTTGTCCATATCCCCCACAATAAAATGAAGTTGCTGAACGAAAAATTAGATTACTTTTGAAAATAACCCAAGCTTACCTTCTCGAATCTCAAGTCCCTACTCACTTTTGGACCCATACAATTGCCACAACGGCATACCTCGTCAATCATCTACCCACTAAAACCCTTGGTCTCAAAACACCTCTCCAAACCCTTAGTGCACCAAAAGGTAGACCACAACAAGTTTGATCCATCTGTAGTTAAGTGTATATTCATTGGATATGGTTCACACCAAAAGGGGCATCGATGCTTCCATCCACCTACTTGCCAAATGTACACCACCATGCATTGTGATTTCATCAAAATCGAGTATTATTACAGTAGCCAACAAAGTGGTAAGGGGGAGACTTTGACACTTGACCACCTAAGTTGGCTAGATATAGTGCCGATCAATAAGTCGGTACAAGATACATATCCATCACTCCCCTCTCTGCCAGTGATCCACGATATCAACGACTCCTTGTCCGGTGACCTAGAGGTAAGCACTATTGACCCAGAATCATACTTTATTGTATCGACTGATTCTGGTTACCTCAGTCCTACAATGCCATCTCTAGATGATAGACATGCAATCGATGGAAACTTGGTACAACCATAGTTTGTCTTACCATCACGAAGTACTTGTGGGATCCTTCTTAGAAGATGTCTGGAACAGACATCAAGAATGTCCAAGTATCCCCCGACTAAATTGTCCAGGGGGATTCTGAGTGATGAAACCAAGGTATATGCTACTACTGTATATTCCAAACACATTCCATGAAAAGTGCATTAGGCACAACAAGATGAGAAGTGGCGCCAGACAATGCAGACAGAGATGGATGCCTTTACCAGAAATAACTCATGGGAGCTATGTACAATACCCAAAGGGACAAGACTAGTGAGATGCCAATAGGTGTTCACCATAAGTCACAATGTTGCTGGAACAGTGGAACAATATAAACCACGATTGGTCGCAAAAGGTTACAGTCAAATATATGAGATTGATTACTTATAAACTTTTTCACTAGTAGCAAATATTGACACCGTATGAGTATTGTTTTTTGTGGCTGCCAACATCGATAGAAGTCTTGAGGTCCAAAGAAAATATATTTTGGACCTTTTAGCTGATACTGGACTACTGGATTGCAAACCACAGATACACCAATGATAGCAAACATGAAACTAAAAAATTGACGATAAAATGGATTTGGTAGACTGGGAGCATTATCAGAGATTGATGGAAAAGTTGATCTACTTATTCCACACCAGACCAGATATTATATATGTCGTAGGTGTTGCATCCAATTCATGCATAAGCCACAGGTTGACCACCTGGAAACAACCATACGGATAGTCAGGCACTTGAAAGGATCCCCAAGAAAGGACATCGTATTTTGAACGCAAGGCCCTCTAGAGGTACATGAATACACGGATGCTTACTGGGCAGGAAACCTCATTGATAGATGCTCTACTTCAGGATACTTTATCCTAGTAGGAGGGAATCTGGTAACCTAAAAAGGTAAAAAATAGAAGGTAGTAGCTATCTCTAATACTAAGGCTGAGTTTGGAGGAATTGGATGAGGATTTGCTGAGAATGATTGTGAAAGTTGATGGCCAAACTGGGATATGCAGTAGAGATAACATGCTCACTGAAATGCGACCACAAAGCCGCCGTAAGTATTTCAAAAATTTCGTACAACATGATCGAATCAAGCACATTGAAGTGTATTGACACTGCATTAAAGAAAATCTCGAAGAAGGGGTCGTCAGGCTTTCATATGTTTGATCCCAAGGCCAACTTGCAGACATTTTGACAAAATTCGTGCCTAGACCCATACTTTCACTTGTATTAAATAAGTTAGAAATTGAAGATCCTACATTTTAATTTGAGGGGGTTGTTAGAATATGTAGAATATGGAAAGAGTTGGTAACTATTGTAAAATGAATGATTGACTAATTGATGCTTACCTTATACACCAAATCTTTTCTTATGTGATTCATCCTCCTCACCTATAAACTAATCGTAAAAGAATAGGATACATTATGAAAAACAGTGATTTCATCTACAATTATTCCGCTTTAACACCACATTCATTAAATAAATAACACAATTTATAAATAATGACAATTACTATTTTAATTGATTTTCATCTAAACAATTTAAATAAATAACCTATATTTTCATTATAAGTCCAATCTAACCCACTCAAGAAATTTTTGTGATGTACGCACCATCTTTTTTTCCCAGGAAAAATACTTACGTATTACCAAGACCCACTTTGAGGTTGGAGCAAAAGCCATGTACTTTGATACGCATTAGTGCGCATTCGCCAATGGTGACCGCCAAAGTAAAAAATATATAAAGGATAAAATAATACAAACTAGTCTATAAAGCATGTAAAATACGATAAAACAAGGCTACACCGAATGTTGACGCTCCAACTTTCCCCTAGTTGAAGCATATCATATTTCATGACCATTAATTATGTAGGTTTTCATTATGTCCTTCCACAGGGTATTCCTCCAATGTTTATGGTGTTAGTTTAGTATGACCTAGAGCATTGTGCTTATGTTAATTTTATGTATACTGGATGGTGAAAATCATTTTTGTTCCTTGAGTTTTAGATATGTATATTTCATTTGGGTTGATGACTCAAATTGTGAAGCTCCATAATTTTATCAAACTCTAAATTTGTCCCTAGTCTTAAAAAGTCATTAGCAAGGGAACAACTAGATGATAAAATCGACTAGCATGTAGATTAATGTATAATCATGTTTCACAGATCATTGATACGAGATATCTGTTTAATCGCATAAAATATGAGTGTATGAGGTATATGAATATTGGACTCGACCTATTTGACTTGCCAGATGGATTGTGTTTGTGTCATCGGCAATGTCATATAGTATTAGTTCAGTTATCTGAGATATTCATAATTTTGGGTGATGAATGTGTATTACATGGGTTATCAAGCGACTCTTTTGACCGAGGGGCTATAAAGGTAAGTTCCCGAATATGCACGATTCATGCTGGAAGGTATAGAATATCAAGATGATACTTTTGTTCATTTCATATTTGAAATGAGATTATTAATGTCCTTGGGCCACTTGATGCAGAAATAATTGTTATGCTGATAATTTATGATTATGAGATATTCAACATTAACAATTATTTAGTTATATCAAGAAAGTGATTAATGGTCAATGATGGCACATTCCTATGCTTGATATTAATCACTGGATATTAAGTGATGAAAGAAATAATACTAAATGGGATTTATAGGATCACGATGTATCTATATTAAATAGGATCATAATGGATTGCTAGATGCCGTTTATGATTTATAAATTAATGTATTTATTTTATTATCGATTTAGATACGGATCCTATCAGGTCGCTCTATCTGTTGAACTGAAGAATTAAATAATTAATTATGTGAGGCATAATTTGCCAATTTCACGGACGAGAATAAATTAGGATTTGGTGAGACCACCCAATTTAATTGTAATTTAATCGGGTTTAATGAGATTAAATCCGAATCACTATTTTGCAATTGGGCTCGAATTAAATTAAGCCCAAATCAATTAAATATCGATTGGGCCCAATTTATGAATTGAGCCCAAATGCAACTGATTTAGTTGGTCAAGTGAGTTGAGAAAAGGACTTACGAATATTCATTTCCATCTTCTTCATAAAACAACCGACCGACCGAAACAAATTTCCCGTCAACCGACCGACCTAAACCCTAAACCCGTGAATCGCCGAAAACGGTCTAGCAGCCATGTCTTCGTTCTCCAGGGAGTGCTCCGGGTAGAGAACTTCCTAGTTGGGGTTTTCGTGATCAACGATTTGTCATGGTGTTTCCATTTGTTGTCACGCCGGGTCTTCGGGTCGTTAGATTCCGGACAAGATAAGGTACGTACGACTCACCTTGTAGTTCTAGAACACGGATAAACACATGTTTGCGTTCGATTTCTGAGTTGGTCCGAAATTGAAAATTTTTGGAACGTTAGAAATCAACTCGATTGATCATTCGATTGGTATCAGACCGTTGATTTCATGTTTAATTCGTGTTCTTGAATGTGAGTTCGAGGATTTGGATTCCAATTTGACTGAATTTGGAAAATCCGTGCGACTTGTGAAAAACCTTAACTCGGGTTTGATGAATTCTTTTTGATTGTGTTCAATTAAGCTGTTATTATATAATTGGATGTTGGAATTACATGATTAAGTGACACCTAGATTCGAAAACCTGAATTGTGTTAAGAACCCTAGGTTCGAAAGTTTCGATTTCAATTTCAATTGGTTCAATTGATGGTTTAATTATGTAATTAGAAGTGTGAATGACATGATTAGAGGATTAATTGATTTTGAGATGAACAAATTCGAAAATTCAAGAATCTTGGATTTATGGGTTTTCGGGTTTTGGTAGATTTGATTCAATTTGGGGTTGAATTATGCAATTGAATGTGTGAATTGTAGAATTATATGTTCAATTGCAAGTTTGATTAAGTAATTTGAAAATCCCAATGTATGATTTGGAATTTTCGGGTTATTGATCTAATTTGGATTAATTAGTGCTTAATTCATGCAATTAAAGTTATGGGATAACTTAGTTATAGGTTAATTGCATTAATTTCTAAGAATGCCCAATTTTGATCACTTTGGAAAATCTCACTTTTGAATTTCGGAATTTTGCATGTTATTAGTCAACTGGGAATTGATTAATAATTTAATTAATCAATTGACGATTGTTATTGATTTAACTAGAAGTTAATTGCATGATTATATGAAAATGCCAAGTTTGAAATTTTATGAGATGTAATTTTTGAATTAGGGCTTATATTATGTAATTAAATGTTTATGTGTTTCAATTAGATTGAAATACTTGAATTCGATTATTCACTTGTTTATTAGTCCATATGGATTTATTATATTCAATTTGTGAAATTGAATTATAATAATCTGCGTAGCGTGATAGGTTGTGCTAACTCGGTTTTGCAAGATGTTGAGTGGTATGACATAATTTTTAGATTATGACATACGTCTGTAATTGGCCTTCTGAGCCTTATAATTTTGGCGGTATTTTATGCCATTTCTTAATTTATGGCAACATGTTATGCCATTGCTTTCGATGGACAACCTGTTTATGCCAATATTAGAGGCTCTTGTGCCGACTAATTAGATTGTTAGTTCAATTTTATGGGATAAAGTCGAAGCGACATCCAACTGCTCGTGGATGATTTGGCCACGTAGATGACACTTTAAGATTGAAGATGTCATATTACTAAACAGAAATAATTGCGTTGGATGTGATAATTTTTTTTTATCCATTTAGATAATTATTTAAATGCTTTGTTTGTACTCTTGTCTGTTAATGTGATTAATTTGTTTCAAAGCGCGAATTGTCCCTAAGGGTAAAAAAAAATTAGGACGCAATGCACTTCCTATTCTATCCTCTTCAAACTACTTGAATATGATTGATGTTGTACTACTCAGTAGGCATCGCCTTGTATCTTGTAGGAGTTGAGGTCGTGCGGGGCATATAAGATAAGTTTGTCTAATAAGGCTACCTGACCGTGTTTGAGCCCTAGGGTATTTATAGAAGAGCCAAAGTGTCTTAAGAAGTGTTAGGCTATTTATAGAAGAGCCAAAATGCCTTAAGAATGACACATGCCTGAACAAGTGTCAAAATGCATGGCTTACATGCTTTAAAGAATGACAAATGTCATAACACTTGCCCAAATGTATGTCTTACATGCTTGGAGGTAGACAAATATCCTAACACATGTCTTAATACATGTCTAACATGTGTCATTGATCAAACAACTTTCTAAGATTTTTCAGAAAATCCCTAAGCAATTCTAATTGCAAAATAATCCCTAAAATTTTGGAAATTATGAAATAACCCTAAAACTTTTGATCATTTCATAATTAACCCTCAAGAAAATGTTGGTAATGTCTGTGACCCTATAGGTTCTCAATAACTTGACAATGAACCTCAAATTCACATAAATAATTTATGTTTAATAATTTATCCACTTATAAATCATTATTTCCTAATTCAAGTTCATAGACCATGAGTGACCTCTAGCAGAATATCATGACCCTCAAACATTGACAATAGTCATGGAAGGAGATTATCCTTTCAAAAATTAGTTCTCGTGTAATTAATATTCTTTCACCAATTACATATCACTAATCTCGTATATTGAGGTTTTTTGGTCCACATTCATATACAAAAGATTTCTTGTACCAGAAGTCATAATCATTAAGTTTTAACTAGAAATTCTTTCTAATTAAACTTGTGCTTTTCAAACGCTTTCATAACTTATGACAAGTGGCCATATAAATATCTTCTCCTAACAATTTAGGAGCGGTGAATTATTTATTGATCACTCATAATCTTTCCGTACTTCAAACTATTTCCAATACTACCCATTGTTACCCATTTACGGTGTAACTTTAAATAAAATCAAAAAGTGGCATTCATGTTTCTAGCTTAAGTGCCACTACACTATAGTTGATGAGATCAACTATTTTCTTCAAAAGGAATTGGCTAAGAACATGCTAACCTGTCCGTATTAATGATGCCTTGTCTCATTAATACTATGGTTAGG
>JAOWBN010018160.1:0-10733 GCA_028565015.1 Pinguicula moranensis
TCCTCTGTATTCTTGAATTGCGCAGCATGGACAAACACGTCACGTGACGCATAGAGATTCCTCTGGAACTGGGTTGGGTTTTGACGTTGACCATGTGAAGGTTCAGCTTTTGTCGGGGAATATTGCGCCGTCGTACTGAGCCAAGGATTCGCCAACCAACCAACCAAAGCTTCTCTAAACTTGTGTGGAAGTGGAACTGTGTTCAAACATGAACCTTTGAATTGAAACAACCAGAGTGTATACTGTATAACATTTCATCAATGGAGAAACAAATTGTTAACATCATTCAAATTCATAAAACCAACTGTGATTTTCTAGTTACTGCACTCGCCTGTTGTGCAAGGAAGACCGGGGAGAACTAACTACCGGCTTTGTGGTTCAGGAGTTGTAGTTATCCAGTCCCAAGTCCCGTAGTGCATCTGTGGCTGCATCTTTGCAGGTCTTGTGGCTCTGCTTGGCTCTCCTGATGAGCTTCTCAATGCCGTTATGAAGGAGAAGCTTTCTGTGGGGTATAGAGTGAGTGAGTGAGGAGGGTTTAACGTAATAGGTATATACAAGATATCAAGATGCAAATTGAACAACATTTTACCGGTTCTCTGGATTCCTAGCGACCAGATTTCTGATCATGAAGCAAGAGTATTTTTGTAGTTGATCCGACTCTGGAAACTTCTGCATAGCTTGAATGGCGAAGTCCCCAGCTCCAGATTCCATTGCACGGACTGCGTTCTCGGGGGACCTCAGACATAGAGTGCATATAATGGACATGATCTGCCAAAGACATAGCGGCAATGCTTTAGGTAATGCACAAGCCAAAGACTAGCATCGCATCTCAACATAATGTTAGAAATCGCAGCTCAAAGTAGTCATCCATTAGTTCATCACCAATATGCTATTTTGTCCTAGCTAGTGAAACAAGAAAGACATGGATCTATATTGAATACGCTGGATTTATAACCCAAAAGGAGAAGAATTCCCCTGGCTGCTTCATACCCAAAAAAGAAAAGCCGCATCTACCACACGAATTGGATTTGAAGAAAGAAAGCTATTTCCCGTTTAATAGATTGGTACTATGATTTGAGATTGCTGAGTTATTTCGATTACCAAAAAGAATTAGACATTACGTTACATAACAAAAATTCTATTTCTTTCACATGAGGTTTGATGAGGCCCTTTTTTGTGGGCTTTCGGATTTCCTATTTCTTATTTCTAAAATATCTAAAACATGAGTAACAAACTTTCTTTTTCATATATCATAATCCTCCTCTTTTCTCCCTCTGCATTGTCGGGCTTTCGGTCCTTTTTATAGAGATTACACATGTGGGACCTCTTCTTCCGCGTGGCAATTCTTTCTTGGTCGAGGTTAATGACCCTCTCTTCTCTTGGGTTGTGGCAGAGTGTTACTGGAGGAGCGATGCCGACCGTTCCTTTCCTTTGAGCGTGGTAGATTTTGATTGGCTAAGAGAAGCCGTTTCTCGTTTGTCCTTGTCGTGGGGGCTCCTGATTGGTGAGTTATGTTGAGTCATGTGGGTATTACTCCCGGCTCCTTTGCATTCTCTCACAGCAAAGATATTTGTGTTTCGAAGGAGGTTTTCATCGGTGCTACCATCATTCCCTCCCCCCTCTGTCGAGAATCCTCGACAGACAGGGAAGAGATTCGATTTGAACCCTGATCCTCCATGTGTCCGATGTCTCCAGGTGTCGCTGGATCTGCGTTTGTCTCCTCCGCTTAAAAGGGGCCACTCGGCTGTTGGTTTCTTTTACCTTTTTACCGCAGTTCTATCTTAATCTGAAGGAGACATGGAAAGCCAGGGCATGCATTTCTTTTGTCTGTTTGTCTGGTTATTCCTTTTGTTCCCTTTCGTGATCTAATTTCCTTCGCATTTTTCATGTAGGTTCGAGTCTTCTGCCAGGTTCTTCCTCGAGTTCTGAAGATCCGATTGTTTATGTACGCTTCCACATAATAAAGGAGGGTAGTGATACCGGACCAGAGGTGACTTTAGGGTGGGCTGGTGATGTTGTCGGTGAGCCCCTCTTCATCATGCGCGGTGGCCTTTGGGTTCACATTGGTGATCGCGAGAATGAGTATTTGTCTCTATGGGAGCATTGCAGGCGGGAGGCTTTGCTCTGGATGGAAGGCTGCGGTTCCGAGCTCGAGACTTCTCGTCTAGCTCAGTCGACCGTTCTCTCGGGCCTTTGTGAGGCGCAGGGGCGCATGAATACTCAGATTGTCAAGATGGAATCCGCTGCTGCTTTGTCCCTCCGTCTGGAAGAGACTAACCGCCATATTTCTCGTCAGGTGGATAGGTTGGAATCTCTGCTTTCTGTCAGTCGGCAGAATCTCGATAGTATTCGCTCTTTCTCCTCTTATTCAGGGCAATTCTGGGAGACTATGCATGGAAACTCCTTCCTGCAGCGATTCCTGGGTTCGGCTTCCTTTCATCGTCTCGTGTCTTCGCGAGCTGCAGAGGCCGTGCTTACCAATGACTTGGATGACTTAATCCACCAAGGCTGCACTCTTGTGGTGGATGAGTTCTCTCATCTTCTTTGATCCAGTATATAGGTAGGGACATGAAGTTAGGAGCATTTTCCCCCTGTTTTCCTGCTTTTGTCGACCTCTAATATCTGACGTCGGTAGCTATCTGCTTTTTCTTTTTGGTACCCTGAACGACAGGGTTGTAAGTTTGGCACATCTATGCCTTTTGTTTCTGTTCCTGTATATAAGTAATGGTATAACCAATGTCATTTTTTCTCTATGCATCGTGTTGTTCCCTGTGGTTGTGTATGGTGTTGAAGCTTTGTTTGACTTTGTAACTGTCAAAAAAGGAGGATTCGTGTGGTCATATGCATCGAAGGATCAACCCTTTAACCCACTTACACTTTGGTGACCCTGGTTGAGACCCAGTCTCGGAGGCTAGGGCCCTGCAACGGCACGTTATCTTTTAATGAACCTTTGGATTGATCCCGGGGGGAAATGGTTGCCACCGCCTTTACAAAATCCCATTGGTTGGCCTTGTTCTGAATTTGGACTCTTTGAGGAGTTCAACAATGGGTACAGGGGAGCATCATGGTCCGTGCTAAACATTGGCCGGATCTCCCTTCCCGAACTGAAGTGCTGGTGCATGCTTTCCTAGATGGTAAGCTCTCACCTCTGAGGGAATGACTTGTCTTGGCTATCTAGAGGTGTTAAGACCTCTGATGATTCTGAAGAACAGGAATCTTGTCTTTGAGAGTTGCTTGATCATGCACCAGAGACCAGTCAGATGATCGGAGGATTTAGTCTGTAAAGTGGACCTCGTGACTGCTTAAAGGCATAGTATATTTGCCATCCCGCTCTTTTCAACCCTTCTTTTGTTTACGGAATCATGGTGAACAGGGGTAGGTGCTAGGCCAGTTTTCCATGGTAATAAACACTTTGTTCATCTGTTCCAGCTCGTCGTGTTCTTCTCCTTATTCTCTAGTATGAGCCCAATGTTACAGCTTTTAATCCGTGGAGACTTCAATTTGGCGGAGGTATAGAGGAGACCCCTATGTTTGTGATAACTTCAGTAAGACTTTATAAGGCCTGACAGCGTCGTTGTACCAGAAAAAACTACTCTGGTGTAGTTAGCTAAAATTCAGGTCATGACCCCTTTAGAACCATCAGGTAAACTAACCTTGGGATTTTCTTTGTTTATCGCCGACAGGCGAGTAAGGGGACATAGCCTGATAATGGCGTAGTGATGCATGGGGGCGAATTTTTATGAAGCAAAGGGTTCATTCACTGGGAATTTACTACGGAATTTTGGGGGATTTCCAATCTTGCCAAAATATCATCCATCATAGTGCACCCCATTTTTCGTTCCGGTAAATCCATTCTAGCCGTTGAGACAGGAACAATAGGGGGTAATTTTGTTTCTGTGTTCGCTGGTTGAATAGGCCACTTTATCCTACTGACTCTTTTACCAGCTATTTGATTTGGATGTTTTATCCCAACTTGGGTGCTTTGATATGCTTCGCCGTGGCGTGGGCGTTTTTAGTGCGCTTCGCCGTAGCATGGGCGTCTTAGGTGCGGTTCGCCGTAGCGTGGGCGTCTTTGGTGTGCTTCGCCGTAGCGTGGGCGTCTTTGATGCGCTTCGCCGTAGCGTAGGCGTCTTCCTTATGCTCGGATGAGAGCTCTTTCCTTGAACTTTCTTAGACAACTTTGATTCCATGAGTGGATCAGATGTTTTCCGCTCGTAGTGGCTAGATGGCATGCTCCGTTCGGGTATCGCTTGACAAGCCGGAAGGGACCTTCCCATGTTGGTTGTAGCTTTCCCTGGTTTCCGGGAATCAGTATTTTCTTGAGGACCATGTCTCCTTCTCTGAGGTGCTCCTCCACCCTTGTCCTGCCCTTGTTTCGAAATTGGAGTTGATGTTTGAATAATTTCTGTTGGGCTTGGTCCCGGACTTCATCCAGTAGGTCTAGGTCTGTGAGGCGTTCTTTTTCATTTTTTGGGGGATTGTAAGTGGTTACTTGGTATGCTCCATAGCAGATGTCAGCAATTGATACGGCTTCCGATCCATATGTTAATGCAAAAGGGGTGTTCTTGGTGGAGCTGGTGACCGTAGTCCTGTAGGACCATAAGATGCCGGGAAGTTCGTCTGCCCAGCTCCCTTTTTTTTCTCCTAATTTTTTCCTCAACCCCAGCTGAATGACCTTATTTAGAGCTTCCACTTGCCCATTAGATTGTGGATGGTAAGCTGACGTGAATCTGTGTTGAATTTGCAATATCTTGCACCATTCAGCAACTTTTGCTCCTCGAAATTGTGTTCCGTTGTCCGAGACCAACACTCGAGGGACTCCGAATCTGCATACTATATTTCTCCAGAGGAAACGAATCACTTCTTTCTCAGTAATTTTGGCGACGGCCTCCGCCTCAGCCCATTTGGTGAAATATTCCGCGGCTACTATAATGAAACGTCTCTACCCAGGGGCTGGAGGAAGTGGTTCGATGATATCTACCCCCCATGTGTCGAATGGGCATGTTTCTGATATTCTGGTCATGGGGCCGATGGGGCGAGATGACCAGTTTCCGTGCTTCTGGCACTCTTCACAATGGCGTGTGTACTCGAGAGCGTCGCGCAACAGTGTGGGCCAATAGAAACCGTGTAAACGAATTTTTATTACTAGAGCTCGTCCTCCTATGTGACTTCCTCCTTCCCCTTCGTGTATTTCTTCGAGGAGGGAATGGGTGTCAGGGTAGGAAATGCATTTGAGGAATAAGCCTTCAAAGCTGCGTTTGTACAGTTCGTGATTTATGAGGGTGAATCTTGAGACCCGAGCTCGTATCTTTCGTGCTTCCATCTTATCCAGGGGCAGAGTTCCTTCCTTGAGGTATTCGAGGAAAGGTTGCATCCAATTGTTCTGGCTTAGTGTCATGACGGTGTTATCCCCAAGTGTATTTATAATGGCCGGCTCCCTTTGGGTCCATACCTGAATAGATTGTGCATCCTTTTCTGCTAGGTGGGAGGCAAGTTTGGACAAAGTGTCTGCCTGAGTATTCTTTGTCCGTGGAATCTGACGTAACTCGAAACGTAAGAAGCTTGGGACCATTTCTCTAAGTTTGGCTAGATATTTGGCCATGGTTTCTTCACGGGCTTCATATGTCCCGGAATGCTGCTCATATATTAGTTGAGAATCTGTATGTGCTATGAGGCACTTTATCCCATGTTGTCTGGCCACATCCAACCCCAAGATTAAAGCTTCGTATTCCGCGGTGTTGTTGGTAACGGGGAAGTCTAGAAGTACCGCTATACTGATGGTTTCGCCTCCCTCTTCTTTCAGAATTATCCCTGCCCCTCCCTGGTGTGCAGTGGTAGATCCGTCGACATATAACTTCCAGGGTACTTCGCAAACTGTGGTCCGAGTTGTTTCTGCGATGAAATCTGCCAGCACCTGGGCTTTTTGTGAACTACGAGGCTTGTATGTGATGTCATACTCACTTAACTCGATGGCCCACTTTACCAAACGTCCTGATGTATCGGGTTTTGCCAAGATCTGTCGCATCGGCTGATTTGTGAGAACTATAATGGGATGAGATTGAAAATACGGGCGCAATCTTTTAGCCGTTGTTACTAAGGCTAAGGAGAGTTTCTCAATCTCCAAATACTTGATTTCCGCGCCGTGGAGTACTTTGCTGACATAATAAATGGGTCGATGGATATTCCCGTCTTCCCTTACCAGGACTGCACTTACTGATTCTGTCGCAGTTGCTAGATAAATGAACAAGGTCTCTAGTGGTTGGGGGAGGGATAAAATTTGGGGGGATCTCAAGTAATCTTTCAGACATTGGAATGCTTGCGAGCATTCTCCTGTCCACTCGAAATACTTACTTTTCCGGATTGCCTTGAAGAAAGGCAGACCCTTCTCCCCTAGCCGAGAGATGAAACGTCCCAGGGATGCCATCTTTCCGGCCAAAGACTGCACTTCTTTGAGGTTACGAGGCGGTGACATATTGAGTATGGCTTCAACTTTTTCTGGGTTGGCTTCGATCCCTTTTTCCGATACCATGTATCCCAGGAACTTTCCACTTTTCACGCCGAAGGTACACTTAGTAGGATTGATCTTCAACTGATGGTGACGCATCACTGCGAAGGTCTCCGTGAGATGAGCAACATGGTCACCAGCTTGCATACTTTTTACCAGCATATCGTCGACGTATGCTTCCATGGTCTTTCCCAATTGATTGTGAAACATGTTGTCAATCATTCTCTGGTAGGTGGCGCCTGCATTCTTGAGACCAAATGGCATTACTTTATAACAATAGGTGCCGTCTTCGGTGATGAACGTAGTTTTTAACTTGTCCTCTGGTGCCAAAAATATCTGGTAGTAGCCTTGGAAAGCGTCCATCATGCTTAGCAGTTCGCATCCGGCTATGGAATCGATGATCCGATCAATAGGTGGCAATGGGTATGAATCTTTAGCACAGTATTTGTTCAGGTCAGTGAAATCAATGCAAAGTCTCCACTTCTCACCTGTCTTAGGGACGATTACCACATTAGAGAGCCACTCTAAGTATTGGACTCTTTCTACATACCCTGCTTGCAAGAGTTTCTCTACTTCTTCTTTGATGATCTTATTTTTCTCTGGACCAAAATGCCTTCATTTCTGTTGTATGGGCCTTACCCCGGGATTTAAGTTAAGCCGATGGACAGCTAGGTTGGGGCTGATACCAGGGAAATCTGCTGCGGCCCATGCAAATATATCTGCATAATCCTTTAAGCAGCGTATAAGTTCAATTTCTACCTGAGGGCTTAGATCCGTCCCGATGCGGACAGTCTTTTCCGGATTATCTCTCATGACGGGGATTTCTTTGAAATCGGGGGGAGTGATGGACACGGGTTCGGAGATCTGGAGCGTCCTTGGTCTTTGTGTCTGGCTTTTTTCATGACTTCGTGGGTATCCGTTTTTCTGTTGGCTGCTTTTATATAAGGATGCTTCATAACAAATGCTCGCCACACGGAGGTTGGCTCTTTCCTGTCCCGTTCCGCGATCTGTAGGGAATTTCATTACCATATGGTATGTGGATACTACTGCTCTGAGTTGGAATAAGCTGGGGCGTCCCAGGATCACATTATAGGAAAAAGGGGCTTCTACCACCAAATAAGTAACAGGTAGTGTTTTCTTCTGCGGCTCTCGACCAAAGGAGGTATGTAACTCTATCGTCCCGGCGGCCTCGACCTCTGCTCCTCCGAATCCTTTGAGGGATATGGTCATTTTCTGGATGTCCGAGACGTCTAAACCCATTCGATGATAAGCATCCAGGGACAGGATATCTGAGGCGCTTCCCTGATCTATGAAGATTCGGTCGACGATATATCCGCTTATCTCAGCGGAAATTACCATCGGATGATTGTGAGGCTTGGTCGTTTGAAGATCGTCGTCACTGAATTGAATTAGAGGTCTGGATGGTCCTGGGCTTACCCGGGCTATCTGTTGGAATCTTCGTTGTTTCCGTTTCCTGGCTCGGTTAGTTTCTATTTCATGGCAGCCTCCTGTAATCATCGCAATACGAGGCTTTTTCCCAACGGGATCGCTTTCTTCATTGTACCTATTACTGGGTGTGACTCGCGGGCCCTTGGTACTGGACATGGTGGTATTAGGGTGGAGCCATTCCCCCAGGTGACCTTCCCGCGCCAACCGCTCCAGTTCATCCCTCAAGTTTATGCAATCTTCCGTCGAGTGCCCGTGGTCTCTATGGAAATGGCAGTATCGCCCGGGATTCTTTCTACTATTGCTGGGCTTCATCCCTCTAGGAGCCGCTAAGAGTCCCTTCGTCCTGATGGCTCGAAGAATATCACCCTGAGTTGTGCGGAATAAATGGTATTCCGTATATTTCTGTCCTCGTCGGTTGTCATCCACTTTCTTTATAAGAGTGTGGGGGGCGGGTTGTATCGCCTTTCCTCGGGTTGCCACGTTCTGCGATGTGACCGAGGGTCCGTGTGTATTTTCTGTCTTTTGGGCGATTTTGTCATTTCCTCTAAACGGATGTGTCTCCCGCATATCTCGCTCAGTTTGCCGTGAGTTGCTGGGGGGTCGTCCATTAGGGTTGCTGCTAACGGACCGTATTGGAGGCCGTGAAGCAAAGCGTTGATTCTCAGGGGAAGAGACAACCCGGGAGTTTCGGTACAAGCCTGATTGAACCTATTCAAATAATCGCGTAACGACTCTTCGGGCCCCCTTTGGTAGCTTGGCTTCAACAGGTGGACATGTGCACGGTCCACCCTTTGTTGGGTCGCGAAGGCTTGTGAGAACTGCATCGTAAGCTCACTGAAGCTCCATATTGACTCTTCTGGGAGGGATAAGAACCAATCCTGGGCGGCTCCTACCAAGGTTAGGATAAAAACTCTGCATGCAGCAGCTTCTGAGATGGGTGTCGTCTCCATTTGCAGCGTGAAAGATTTTACATGTTGTCGCGGATCCTTTTCTCCGGAGTATTTGGGTAGGTGATCGAATGTGGTCGGAGCGAGGGTCACGACTTCCTGCTGTATGTCCCGAAAAAAGGCCCTGCTCATGGTGACGGACATTTGGGGGGCTAGAGTATTCCGTATGGTGGGCTGTGGCCCGCGATTGTCGAATCGATGCATCAGGTCCTGGACCTGAGCCCGGAGGATGGCCACCTGCGCATCCCGATCATGATCAGAAGTATTGGGCTGCGGAGCATGACCGGCTGCAGTGGTGGCTCCCTGGTTTGGGACCGTCGGGTACCTTAGGGGGGACGCCGGCGATATGTGATATAGCCGGCTTGTGATCCTTGATTAGTCTGTTCCATCTTTTTCACAGTGACTTTTCAACGTTTTCACAGACGGCGCCAATATGATGGGCCCTTTTTGTAGGCCTTCGGATTTTCTATTTTCTCTTCCTTAATATCTAAAAATGTGGGTGCAAAATCCTCTTCTTGATGTAATATAATCGTGTTTCTGCCACCCCCCCCCCCTTTTCTTTGCTGAGTTTCGGGGTCTTTTATAGAAATTACACACGTGGGACCCCTTTTTCCGCGTGGCGGTCCTTTCTTGGTCGAGGTTAATGACTACCTTTTATACTGGGTCGTGGCAGAGTGTTATTGGAGGGACGACACCGACCGTTTCTCTCCTTTTAGCGTGGTAAATTCTGATTGGCGAAGAGATGCCGTTTCCTTTTTGTCTTGGTCGTGGGAGCTTCTGATTGGTAAATCACGTTGAGTCATATGGGTGTTACTCCCGGTTCCCTCGCATTCTCTCCCAGTAAGAGTTCCACGTGTGTTTCGAAGGAGGTTTTCATCGGTGCTACCACATTATCTCCTCCGTTTATTGCCAACTGTATGTGCCCGTTGAAATCTTGAATTTTTTACGTGCTCCAGATATCTTGTCATTGATTAGATATGTCATCTGCATAGTTACAATATCCCAATCTGCTAGATGGTCCCCGTTGTTGAAGTATTTACCTTTGATGATCTCACTCCAAAAGTTGCCTGTTTCATGACGTATCTCCAAATCCACTTGTAGAGGAGAGACTTATTCATTCTGGACAAATCCTTAATACTGAAACCTCTACCCAGCTAATCCAGTAGATAGGCCTCTTGGAGTGTTTCGTTGATTTCCATAAGAAAGAGCGCAAGATTCTTTCAATATTCTTGATAACCTACTTTGGCATCTTGTATAGAGCGATATGGTATATGGGGATACTAGATAATACTGATCGAATCAATGTCATTTTATCTGCCACTAAGAGAAATTTATTTTTCCAACTGTCCACTCTAGCTTGAATAAACTTCACCACATAAAGATTGATTTTCTTATTCAATTATGAAATAATTATTTTATAAAAAAGAATCAAATGCCACCTCAATCACATCCAACTTTTCATGAAAATATAAACCATTTATGATTTATGGGGTTTCAGTTCCAAAGGTCTACTTTCATTTGATTCAAATATATACATACATACACTAAAACATCTCCATTGCATCAGAAAATTGAAAGAGAAAAGAGCATCAGAGCGTCTCAAGAACTATTTTAACCCCATATTGAGGTAGTATCACCAATCTAAACTCAGGGGAGTGCTCATATGCTGGTGCTAGAGACAACTTAAATTTGGACAGAGCAAGTGACAGGATGACTTTCAACTCAGCCATGGCAAAGTTCTGTCCTAAACATGTGCGAACTCCCAACCCAAAGGGCATAAAAGCATATGGGAACTTGCAGGCACCTGAGATTCCTTTGGCAAATCTATCTGG